>PVKC010035885.1:0-13379 GCA_004027635.1 Crocidura indochinensis
TATTTTAGAAATTCTTAATGCCTTTGTTTTGCTTTTATTAAAGCAGTCTTTTATGTATTTGTTCTTTTCATCCGTACTAGACCATAAAAACTCTTGTGAACATGTCTATATCTGTTACTTTAAAATTTTTTCCTTGGAGCCCGGAGAGATAGCACAGCAGTGTTTGCCTTGTAAGCAGCCGATCCAGGACCAAAGGTGGTTGGTTCGAATCCCAGTGTCCATATAGTCCCCCGTGCCTGCCAGGAGCTATTTCTGAGCAGACGGCCAGGAGTAACCCCTGAGCACCGCCGGGTGTGGCCCAACACCCCCCCAAATTTTTTTCCTTTGTCTCCTCCAAAATAATACACTTCTTTTTCAGGAAGTGTGTATTGATATTTGTTGAATGCATAAAAAAGGAGCCTAACAATTTTGGTGATAGTTGCCTAAACTGACTGACTAATAGCTGTGGAAACTTGAACACTAATTTTTTTTTTTTTTTTTTTTTGGTTTTTGGGTCACACCCGGCAGTGCTCAGGGGTTACTCCTGGCTCCATGCTCAGAAATTGCTCCTGGCAGGCACGGGGGACCATATGGGGCACCGGGATTCGAACCGATGACCTTTTGCATGAAAGGCAAACGCCTTACCTCCATGCTATCTCCCGGGCTCCACTAATTTTTTTTAAAATTAAAATGAAAAAGGTCCAAATTTATAATGTCAGTGAAATAAAATGTAATGAGTGAATTCACACAATATTTCTCTAAATTTTTTACCCCTTCACTTACCTTTGTTATTATTGTTGCAATAACTGGTGATCACATATGCTTGGTTGAGCTGCTTACTTGGGGTCAGACACTCCCAGAGATCTAACATTTTTATAATGCTGGGTCCCAGAGAGCAGAGCCATTAGAATTGAGATCAGCACATTTGGGAGGCACCTCAATCAAGTTCACGACCTCACTCTTGCAAGGCAAGCTACCTTTTGCCAGTGATCCCTCTTCAGTGCCCAGCTCTGAACATTTTAGAACAATTTTTTGGGCCAGTTTATTGGGTACCTAGTTGTGTTCTTTGTGCTCAGGGATCACTCCTGGTAGGATTTGGGAAACCATACATGGCATTGGAAAGACCAAATGCAAGACAAATGCTCTGTGTGCTATGTTCTCTCTCTGGCCCCTATTTACTGAAATTTTTTTTATCTTATTTTGTTAGTTTTTGGGCCATACCTGATGGTGCAAAGTGCTTATTCCTGGCTCTGCTTTCAGGGATATTCCAGGAAGGGTTTGGAGGACCGTACCGGGTGCCAAGGATTGTTTCCAGGTCAATTGTGTACAAGGCAAGTGTCTTACTCGCTTCTTTACTGTTTCTTCTGCCCCTGCCAATTTACTGGAGCTTTTGAATTGAAGGGGAAGTAAACAGGAAATCAATTCATAAGAATATTTGTATTTTTGAAATATGCTGAAACAAAAATGCGTTAATTTATATGTGCAGAAAATTAGTTTCAGTGCTAGGAAAATCCGTGAATCAGTAGTTTAGAATAATTGATTGAGGGTTATCGTAGAATTTTGAAATTCCCTTAAAAATATTAGACTTTAGCCAGAGATATTCTGTGTTAGCTAAGGCACATACCTTGCATTATTGCTAACCTGGATTTGATCCTCGTTGCCACATGGTCCCTGGGCATATTAGGGAACTCAAGCACAGAGCTAGGGAAAGCCCCCAGCACCACTGGATATGTACCCCTACCCCAAAAGAAACGGATTCTTAAATTTAAAGTGTTAAATTTTGGGGCTAATGTGATAGTACATTGGTAGGGCGTTTACCTTGCATGCAGACCACCTGGGATTGACCCAGGTTCAATCCCTGGCATTCCAAATGGTCCCCTGAGCCTGCCACGAGCGATTTCTGAATGCAGAGACAAGAGTAACCCGAGTGCCACCAGGCTCAAAACAAAGCCAAAAACAAAAAATTAATTTTTAAGTACTTGTGGATCAATGAAGAGTCAAAAATCACCAAATTACTTTGATCTGTTCCACTCCCTGCACACATACAGTTTGTTTCTACTTGAGAAATGAATTTGGAAATACAAAATAAATTTGGGGGTGGGCTTCTCCTGTCAGTGCTTGGGACCTACTCTCAGACTGGTGCTCAGGGATTATTCCTGACACTACTCAAGGATCATGAGGAACTGATTATCAAACCATGCTCTATTGTACGCAAAACATGCACACTAAATTTTGAGCTATGTCTCTGGCATTTTGACTCTTTTTTTTCTTGGGGGGTGGGTGGGTCACACCCAGCAGCTTTCAGGGGTTACTCCTGCCTCTATGCTCAGAAATCGCTCCTGGCAGACTCTAGGACTATATAGAATACCGGGATTTGAACCACTGTCCTTCTGCATGCAAGCCAAACACCCTACCTCCATGCTATCTCTCTGGCCCTTGACTGTTTTTTTAAAGTTAAAAAAATTGGGTGGTGGTAGTGGAGCAATGTCTTAGCAGTAGGGCCTCTGTGTGCTAAAGACCTAGAACTGACTGCAATTCGATCCCCAGAGTCCCATATGGTCCCCCAAGTCAGAAGTGATTTCTTGGTCACACCCGGCACTGCTCTGGAGTTACTCCTGGCTCTATGCTCAGAAATGGCTCCTGGCAGGCTCGGGGGGCCATATGGGATGCTGGGATTCGCACCACCGTCAGTCCTTCTGTGTCTAAGGCAAATGCCTTACCTTACCACTGTGCTATCTCTCCAGCCCCCAGGAGTGATTTCTGAGCACATAGCTAGGAGTAACCCTGAGCATCACTAGTTGTGTCTCCTCCCCCCCCCCTTTTTTTTTTTTTTTTTTTTTTTGGGTCACACCCGGCAGTGCTCAGGGGTTACTCCTGGCTCCAAGCTCAGAAATTGCTCCTGGCTGGCATGGGGGACCATATGGGGCACCGGGATTCGAACCAATGACCTTTTGCATGAAAGGCAAGCGCCTTACCTCCATGCTATTTCCCGGGCCCCTCTTTTATATATATATATATATATATATATTTGGGCCACACTTAGGCCAAAGCTGGCGATGCTCAGGGCTTATTCCTGGCTTTGTATTGGTGGTGCTCTCAGGACTATACGGGATGATGGAGATTGAACTGGGTTGGCTGCGTGTGAGGTTAGTGCCCTACCTACTGTGCTGTTGATCAGGCCCCAGGCCCCAGGCCCCTTGATGCTTAAAATTGTTCTAAGGGTAACCCTGTGGTTCCAGTTTGATTTTTCTTCCTTTATCAGTAAATTATTTGCTCTCCATATACATTGCTTTAGAGTTCAAATAGCCGGTTTGGACAGTTCATTTTCTTTGGCAATAGCTCATAAATTATAAAATTTTGAAATGTTTGTTTTAAGTAGTAATCATCACATTATACGAACTTTTCTTCTGAGATGTTTACTCTTTTACTTTTTAAATTCTTCTAATTCACAATCATATATAATCAAGGTGTTTAAATAAAGATATTAATAATAAATAAGACAAAAAATGAAAACGTATCACATTGTAGATCATAACACATTTGTTTTCCAATAAATGAAAGCAAAATTATTGAAAGAGGTGGAAAAAAATAAAATGAAAGCTAAGAGAAAAAAGAAAGGTAAAGTACATTGTCAAGCTCATATGTGACAATTATTGTAGACATTTAATGGAGTCCTTTTAATGTTATTAAAAGTCATTAAAATTAAAAATATTCTTCTAATTCAATTTGAATTTTAATAACTTGTATTTGGAATGAAACCAAAAACTACTTCTTTAGAGTCCAGGCTAAGCACACTATAAATATGCCATATTTGGAAATCATATATTACTATTGACAGTGGGGGATGAGGAATATAGGGCAGGTAAAAGACAGAAAGGGAACAGGCGTTGGGGGTGAAGGTGAAGTTACTCTAGTTTTACAAAACCATTTAATGAGTGAAGGTTGATTTCAGTTGAGGGGGGTATTTAGTATGTTTTGTTTGTTTTTGGGTCACATCCAGCCACGTTCATGGGTGATTCCTGGCTCGCTCCTTAAAGTGCTGAAGATTGAAACAGGATTGTCGAGGCCGGAGAGATAGCACAGCGGTAAGGCAAGGTGTTTGCCTTACATGCTGAGGTCGCTGGTTCAAATCCCTGCATCCCATATGGTCCCCTGAGCCTGCCAGGGGTGATTTCTGAGCGTAGAGCCAGGAATAACCCCTGAGCATTGCTGGGTGTGACCCCCCCAAAAAAACAAAAAAACAAACAAACAAAAAAAGCCAAAAAGAAACAGGATAGTCAACATATAGGCAAGCTCCTTAATTAAGCTTCTGGTTTCTCTGGCTCCTAGTAGATGATACTTGATTTTATGGGCTTTATTGGGGTCGAGGGTGGGGCTGTTATATTCTGTTGGGCTCAGGGCTTACTCCTGGCTCTATACTCAGAGATCACTAATTTTTTTTTTGTTTGTTTGTTTTTTGGGCCACACCCAGTGACGCTCAGCGGTTACTCCTGGCTATGCGCTCAGAAGTCGCTCCTGGCTTGGGGGACCATATGGGACACCAGGGGATCGAACTGCAGTCCGTCCAAGGCTAGCGCAGGCAAGGCAGGCACCTTACCTTCAGTGCCACCGCCTGGCCCCTCAGCGATTACTCTTGATGTGCTCTGGGGACCAAATGAGGTGCCAGGGTTGTTCTTGTGCAAGACAAACACCTTACCTGTTGTACTATTACTATGACCCCAGGAGATGATTTTTATTTTTATCTTTGATTTTTTTGTTTTTGGGTCACACCCGGCAGTACTCAGGGGTTACTCCTGGCTCCATGCTCAGAAATTGCTCCTGGCAGGCACGGGTGACCATATGGGGCACCGGGATTCGAACCAATGACCTTTTGCATGAAAAGCAAACGCCTTACCTCCATGCTATCTCCCGGGCCCCTGTTTGATTTTTTTGGTTTTGTTTTGTTTTCGGGTCATACCTGGCAGCGCTCAGGGGTTACTCTTGGCTCTACGCTCAGAAATCGCTCCTGGCAGGCTCAGGAGATCATATGGGATGCTGGGATTCAAACCACTGTCCTTCTGCGTGCAAGGCAAATGCTTTACCTCCCTGCTATCTCTCTGGCCCCTCTTTCTTTGATTTTTGAGCCACTACAAGGCTGAGGGATTACTTCTGGCTCTGTACTCAAGAATCACTCCTGGTGGAGCTTGAGGACTATATGGATGCCAGGTATCCAACCTGGACTTGTTGAAGGGTTTTACTTGCTGTACTATCTTTCCAGCTGCAGGGTATGACATTTGAACTGAAACTATAAGTAGATACCTGAGCCAGGAAGAACTTTACAGGTAGCCATTAAAGAAGGACAAAAAAGGTTGAAATAAAAAAATGACTTGGTGTTTGGGTAAAATATTTGGAAGGAAAATTGTGTTGCTGGGGCAATAGTGAGGACAAGTATGCTAGGTCAGAAGGTGGGGCTTTGTGGGTTATAATGAGTAACTAGGATTTTATTTGAAGTCTTAGGTAGCCACTAGGTATGAACTGTCTTATAGTTACGTTCTGATTTGTGATTTGAACAGAATCTTTGACATTTTGAGTAGAGGAAGTATTGAAATGGAATGTTCAATTTGGAGCTCAATGCAGCAAGAGAAGATGGTGGTAGTTGAGATGGAGAAGCTTGGGAAACTTGGGACTTAAAGATGATTGGGGTAGGAAAAGAATAGGACTTGTTTTTGGAATTTTTATTATTGAAAGCCAAGCAATACTAGGGGCTAAACACCTGTTGAACAAAATAGAAGTACCCTGAGGGTTTTTTTTTATTTAGTATAGGATTCAATAAGTTTATTCAAAATAAATTCACTTTTTTGTTCTACTTGATTTTATTGTAGATTTGTAATCTGTTCATTAGTCTTGTTTTATTTTGCTTTATATCCTTTAGCTGCCTCTAATCCAAGGAGAGGCAGCAGAACATGAATTTGAAAGTGTCTCAGTTTCAAAAAATGCGAAGTTGCTTAATCTTTTTTTAAAATCATTTTTATTTTGATCAAAGTTATTACAAATCTTTTGTTGTTGTTGTTGTTTTGGTTTTTGGTCACACCCGGTGAGGCGCTCGGGGGTTACTCCTGGCTCTGCGCTCAGAAATTGCTCCTGGCAGGCACAGGGGCATCCTGTATTGACTGCATGCAAGTTAAACATCCTACTGCTGTGCTATCACTCTAGCCACCCTGCTTAATATTTCTAATGCCTTAACTAGGGATAATAATGAAGCTAATGAAGTGAGTTCATGCCTTCAAGTTCTTCAGATACTTGATATGAAGAAAATATATCAAGTATATGACCCAACAAATTTTTTTCTCCTTCAGTTTACTCATTCCTGTTTATTCTAGCCACATACTTAAATTTATTTATTTTTCCTGATCTCAATACACTTTTTTTTAAGAGTGGAGAGAATTGCAAAAAGTTGTCCATTTTGTCTGAAATATTTTTATAGTTGAACAAGTGAGTAGTGCTCTATTTAGGAAGTTAAGTTAATACAGTGCAACTAGGCCCCAAAATTCTTAGTTGCACTGTTACCACTACAGTCTTGGGGAACTAATTCTCATTTTATGTAAGGAAACAGCATAACTCCAAAATTTCATTTATAAATGAAATAATTTTGCTTACCAATATTTTAATTTCAATATATGTTGCAGGGTAGGTTAGTTTAATAGGTTTTTTTCTTTGTTTTTTTTTTGTTTTTTGTCTTTTTTTTAACCACACCCGGCTATGCTCAGGGGCTATTCCTAGCTTTGCTCATGCCTTTCTCTCATGCTGGGGGGGGGGGGGCCATGTGGGATACCGGTGACCGAACTCAGGTCAAGCATGTGCAACGCAAGCGCCCTACCCACTGTTCTATCGCTCCAGCCCCTAATAGATCTTTTTCTTGAAAAAAAGAAAAGGTCTTTTTCTTTATTTAACTGTCTACTCATTTATCTTTCTTTGTTTTTATTTTTGTTTATGGGTCACACCCGACAGTGCTCAGGGGTTACTCCTGGCTCTACACTCAGATATTGCTCCTGGCAGGCTGGGGGACCATATGGGATGCTGGGATTCAAACCAGTGACCTTGTGCATGAAAGGCAAATGCCTTACCTCCATGCTATTTCTCTCGCCCCTATTCATTTATCTTCAGAGACATCATAATGCAAAGGATACAAAAGAATACCTTGTTAATTGAATTTTCCCAATATAGTCACTGCTATTTTGAATTTTTGTTTTTGTTTTTGGTCCACACCTGCAGCATTAGGACTTAGCTCTGCACTCAGAAATCACTCTTGACAGGCATGGGGGACCATTTGCGACAAATCCTGGCACCCCATATGGGATGCCAGAATTTGAACCACCAACCTTCTGCATGCAAGGCAAATGCCTTACCTCCATGCTATCTCTCAGGCCCTTATTGTTTTTGTTTTTGAACACTGCTACTTGTGGTGTCCCATTTCCCTTCAACATTTACTTCCAAGGGGATTCTTTTGTTTTAGTTATTGTTGAACTATAAATGTTCTGTGGAGATATAATGGTGAAGTTGGTTCAGCACGAGTCAATGTAGAGTAATAGTCTGGGTCCCATTCTTGAATATTTCTGCTTTGTAGATTTTATGCATTTGGGTTCTTTTTGGCCACAACCAGTGGTGCTTGGGGTTACTCTTGGCTCTGTGCTTAAGTATCCTCCTGGTAATTTATTTATTTATTTGTTTGTTTGTTTTTGGGCCACACCCAGTGACGCTCAGGGTTTACTCCTGGCTATGCGCTCAGAAGTCGCTCCTGGCTTGGGGGACCATATGGGACACCGGGGGATCGAACCGTGGTCCATCCTAGTCTAGTGCAGGCAAGGCAGGCACCTTATCTCCAGCGCCACCGCCTGGCCCCCGTCCTGGTAATTTATTATTATTATTATTATTATTATTATTGTTATTTTGAGTCACACCTGGCTGTGCTTAGGTTTTGTACTCAGAGATCACTGCAGGCAGTGCTTGAGGACCATAAGGATGCTGGAAATGGAAATCAGGTTGGTTGTATATAATGTAAGGTCCTATCAACTGTAAAATCTCTCCATTCCCTAGTTGATAATTTTAAAACCTCTCAAGTAGGACTGGATATGGTGTTCAGTGTTAGAGCACTTGCCTTTCATATAAGAGGTCCTGGTTTCCATCTTGGGCACCACAAACAACCAAACAAGCAAAACAATACATAAAACCTTCTAAATTTAGATTTCCTGAATTTCAAGCCTTGTACTTAGTAAAATAGCAAGCCAGGAGGTAATGTGAAGAGATAAGCTGGTTCTAATCTCTTACTCTTCTGATCATCTTCTACAAGGTAAAATACAATGAGTATTAAGGATGACATTTAAATCATAAATGAAGCCAAAAAAAAGTGTCTTTATTGGGGCCAGAATGATAGCACAGTGGTAGAGCATTTGCCTTGCATGCAGCTGACCCAGAATGGACCCAAGTTATATGGTCCCCTGAACCAGGAGTGATTTCTGAGCACATAGCCAGGAGTAATCCGAGTGTCACGGGGTGTGGCCCAAAAACAAAACAAAATTTGAATGAATGGAATATATTTTTATTTCTTATTTTAATTTTAAATTATTCCTATTCTAAAATGTAAGAATATATAGTTAAGATGCGGATTATATATAAAGATGTTTTTCTGTTGTCATACTTTATATAAGATTTCCATCTTAATTTTATAGACACTTTTTTATATCTGATCCTAAAACAAACATGACATATGACATATAACAGTGTTTTTTTTTCTTTTGACAAATTGATGATGTTGACTTTATTTTATTTTATTTTATTTTTTTTGGTTTTTGGGTCACACCCGGCAGTGGTCAGGGGTTACTCCTGGCTCAGAAATCGCCCCCGGCAGGCTCGGGGGACCTTATGGGATGCCAGGATTTGAACCACCATCCTTCTGCATGAAAGGCAAACTCCTTAACTCCATGCTATCTCTCCGGCCCCTTTGACTTTATTTTTTATGTTGCTTTCATGCTTTATTTTTGGTTTTGATGTATTAATGTGTATATATATATACACACATATGTTTATGTAATTTAGTGTTATGGGTAAAAATCTGAGCCTCATATATTTCAGGCTTGTATTTCATCACTTAGCCACATATCTGGCCCTGTTGTGATCTTTTAAAAAAAACTGATTTGGGGACCAGAGTGATAGCACAGTGTTAGGGCATTTACCTTGCACATAGCAGGTCTGGGGCGGACCTGGGTTTCACCCCTAGCATCTCAGGTTCCCCTTTGCCTGCCAGGAGCAAAGTCCAGAAATTCTGAACGCTGCCAGTGTGGCCCCAAAACAAAAATAAACGAACAAAAAACTGATCTGGTAAAAGTTATATCTTATATATAAAATTTTTGTCATTTATATAAACTATACATTGGCTGATATCACTTTTTTATACTTGATGGTTTGCATTTTCTTGTTTTGTTTGCTTTTTTGGGCCAAACCCAGCAGAGCTGAGTTTACTCCTGACTCTGCACTTAGGGATCACTTTTGGTGAGCTCATGGGGACCAGATGAGGTGCTGGGGATCAAACCTGAGTCAGCCATATGTAAGGGAAGCAATCTACCTGCTCTACTATCTCTCTAGTCATTCGGTTTATATATTTAAGATGTCTGCTACATGAAAAATGATAATATTCTTACCTTATATTTTTTTATAAATCTATCAATTCTTTTTGTGCTTTTATGAGTTATGGTTAGGATATCTTTCTTTGTCCCTCATATATTTATGTATATATCTGTATCTATATACATACGTGTGTTTATGTATGTGTGTGCGGTTGGTTCTATTAGCCTTGAAAGTTCAGCACATATTGTTTGGTTTCCTAAATTTAGGACCTCGGGTTGGGCCAGATATTTTACTTAAGTGGTAGCACATACTTGTAGATTCTAGGTCTTACATGTATGAGACCCTGAATTCAATCCCTGACATTGTTACATGTGGTCCCCACAATAGCCAAAATAACAACAAATGTTACTTTGGGTTAAAAATCACTGAGACTATTTTAAGAGTTAAGGAGCAAATGAAAGGGATGAAAAGTGAATGGTATTTTCTGTAATGTGACTACATGTGGGCCTTAGAATTAATGGAATATGGTATATGTGGTATAATGTGGTATATCACTCTTCCCTTCCCTTTTCCTGTGATGTCTGAATCTCACACTTCAGCTGGGCTACACTGGAGATTAAACACTTTATTGTGGCACCAGGGATCCCAGTGGCAGTGCTTTTGAGGTTATTTTTAGGTCGTATTCTAATAGAGTTTCAAATGTAAAAAATGAAAACTTAAGGAAGTGATGTTTGCAGCAATGCGAACTACCTAATACTGTTACAGAAATGTATACTTGAAAATGGCTAACATGATACATTTTATAGTGTGTATGTTTTCCCATGCTATAATACCTATAGAATCTTCCACATTTTAGTTTTCATTATATCACCCTCAGCCATCCCACTATCCATAGGCAATAGTTCGACTAGCAGGTACTAATTTACTTTCTGATATATAGATTTTCCTATTTTGAATTTTCTGATACTTTATATGGACTTTTAGTGATGAGTTTCTTTTATTTTTAATTTTTTAATTTTTTTTTGGTTTTTTGGGCCACACCCGGCGGTGCTCAGGGGTTACTCCTGGCTGTCTGCTCAGAAATAGCTCCTGGCGGGCATGAGGGACCATATTGGACACCGGGATTTGAACCACCTTTGGTCCTAGATCGGCTTCTTGCAAGACAAACGCCGTTGTGCTATCTCTCCGGGCCCGATGAGTTTCTTTTATTTAATATAGTGTTTTCAGGGTTCACCCAAGTTTGTGTGATAGTATGTGATATTTTATGACTGTCCCACATTTTAGTCATTCATCCATTTTAGTTGGTGGGCGTGACATTTGAATTTCTTCCCTAATTTTACTTTAAGAAGTTCTTCACCTGGGTTATTGTACATTGTATGACTGTAACTTAATCATAAACAGCTTTATCTATGGGGAAAAAAAACTACAATTGTTGTAAAATACTGGGTAACGAGGTTCTATTTATAATAGATAACTGTGGCTATTCTTTTTTGGAGAAGGACCTCCCAAGCTTTTCTTAGGGTACCCACAAACTACTCCTGATGATAGTTAATTGGACTGGACAGTTACTACTACCTATTGGGTAGGCCTGAGGATGCTCCTTGGGAGCCACTAGTGCCATGCCTGCAATATAGTGAGTGCTTGGGGACATGCATGGCTATCCATTGGGGAATGTGTTGCTAGGGCTTTGACTTGGGATCCTGAGTATGCAAAACATTCATCCTTTACCCTTTTGCTGTCTCCTCACCCTTTTTAAGGTTCTTATTAATACCATACCCAAAGCAGACAAGTGGTTATTTTTTTCTTTTTTGGTTCTTAGACCTCACCTGGAGTATGCTTAACAACTACTTTCAAAATGATGCCTGTGAGTCACTCCCAATACTTTTTTTGGGATCATTTTGTACCAGTGATCAAACCCTCTTAAGACATGTATTCCTTTTTTTTTAATTTTTTTATTTTTAATTTTGAGAACAAAGATGCAAAGAGAGAACAAGGTAAAGTTACAGTGGAAGGACAATCACCCATAAACAAAATTCTCAGGACTCATGCACAACTATTTTGTCCCTCTAGTCTCCAGAATGCAATACACAATATTTCCCCCCCCCCCTTTTTTTTGGCTCTAGATTGCTTCCCACAATGTGCAGCAGTGGAATTCAGAGGCTATAAGGCAAGCGCCCTGAGAGGTTCCTTGTTGGTCCGAGCCGGGTCGGCAGAGAAGAGGCAGAAAGAGGATGAGCGACTGGCTGCTGTTCCTTTAACGTCTCTGAGTGCCCAATTGCCCGGCTTGATTGGCCCCACGTGGATCAAGTGGGACCATCTTACGGGACACTGAGTCCTGAGAGGTTCCTTGTTGGTCGGAGCCGGATTGGCAGAGAAGAGGCAGAAAGAGTCAAGACATGTATTCTAACCCTTTGAACCATCTCCCTGGCCTAAAAGTAGTAATTTTGTTTGTTTGTTTGTTTTTGGGCCACACCCGTTGATGCTCAGGGGTTACTCCTGGCTATGCACTCAGAAATGGCTCCTGGCTTGGGAGGACCATATGGGATGTGGGGATCAAGCCTTGGTCTGTCCTAGGCTAGCACTTGCAAGACAGACACCTTATCTTTAGCACAACTGATTCTGGCCCTAAAAAGCAGTAATTGGGGGGGGGGGTCACACCAACTAGTGCTCAAGGGTTACTCCGGGCTCTGAACTCAGACAGAAATCGCCCCTGGCAGGCATGGGGGACCATATGGGATGCTGGGATTCGAGCCATCATCCTTTTGCATGCAAGGCAAATGCCCAACCTCCATGCTATCTCTCCGCCCCCTAAAAGTAGTAATTTTTAAAACATTATATGCTGTGTAGAATCAGAAATATTAGTGAACTTTTAATTTATTATTTGAACTATCTTTTTTTTTGTGACTTCAATGTTTATTTTGGGACATAGTCATACAATAGGGTGTTTTGACTTGCATGCACCCTATTCAGCTTCAGTCCTCAGCATCTCATATGGTCCCTTGAGCATTGCCAGGAGTGATCCCTGAGTGCAAAATCAGGCCTGAGCATTGCTGGGTATGCTCCAAAGGCTCCCCCATGCACAATTTAGTAACATTCTATATTAGTCCTTTGGCATATATTGATTTAATGATGTATACAGATAATTTTAAGTGTTGAACATTTCCTTTTTTTTTTGGTTTTTGGGCCACATCCGGTGACGCTCAGGGGTTACTTCTGGCTATGCGCTCAGAAGTCGCTCCTGGCAGGCACGGGGGACCATATGGGGAACCGGGGGATCAAACCGAGGTCCGTCCTAGGTTAGCGCAGGCAAGACAGGCACCTTACCTCCAGTGCCACCACCCGGCCCCCTGAACATTTCCTTTTATAGTACAAAAAACTTACACTTGGTGTGAGTCAAGATACAGATTAGGGGAATGGAATGTTCATGCTTTTCTTGAGGGCATTATGGGTTTAGTCTTTGACATTGCATAGTTCCTAAACACTGCTGATATAATTGTTTGTGTCCCTGTTCTCCCACTCCCCCAAACCTTCAAACCTCATACTTGTTAATATCACTCAGTTTTGCAAGAGCAACCTTTGAATGGGGAAGCAATTATGTTTGCAGGTATAGTTTTTCCAAAATTATAATTTTCACAAATACATGGTGGTTGTTTTCCTTGAAGTGATAGTCTCACTTTGTACTTCTTGAACATTTTGCCTTCCCCAGTCTCTCTATAAACTGTCATTTTGAGTCAGAATTATTTAAAAGACAGTATTTCTTAATTTGTTTTCATTATTTCTTGCCACCTAGAGTGCCCTAC
>PVKC010035886.1:0-13361 GCA_004027635.1 Crocidura indochinensis
TGTATTACTGGCACAAGCGGTAGGGCATTTGCCTTGCATGCAACTGACTTAGGAATGACCTCGGTTCAATCTCCCACCGTCCTATATGGCCCCCAAGCCAGGAGCGATTTCTGAACGCATAGCCAGGAATAACCCCTGAGCATCACCGGGTCTGACTCCTCCCCCCAAAAGAACACTTGTATTACTGTATTTATATATTCTCTAAACATATTAAATATTTCAGATGATGTAGAAATTATGCATACTTGTTATGAAAGTATTGCTCTCCGAATACTCCTATAATTACATAAGAGGTATCCACTGAGATCAGAGGGAAAAAAACATATAAAGGACCTATCTACATTATGTTAGCAATGTGCTATAATTGCAATTGTATAAAAGTATAAAGGTTTTTATTTTGGGACATACCTAGTGGTGCTCAGGACTTACATGCTCAGAGATCATCCCTGGTAAAATTCTGGCAACTTTATGAAGTTGCAGAATTGAACATGGGTGAGCCATGTGCTAAGCAAGTACTCTACCCACTTTTATCTCTCCAGGCCCAAAGTATAAAGATTTTAAAACTGAACATATGTGTGTTTATGCATATGAGTACTTCCTGGTAAAGTTACTGTAACTTTCAAAAAGTTTTTTTTTTCTTTTCAACAAATCTTGATACCATTACTTTTGGACAAAGATATTAACATTTTTCCCTTTATTGCTTCAGCTATTTGTGGGATGACCTTGAGTAAGTTATCTAAATATGTTTTATAGTTTTAAAATTGGGATGTTTGACTCTACTCCACATATTCAATGGGATTTTTTTTAATGGTCAAACAAACCATATGTAAAAAAACAAAATAAAACAGCAAAAAAAAAAAAAACCCTATCCCCCACCAGACAAGTGATAAACACTTAGAAAAAAGGCAATTTGGGGCTGGCAAGGTGGCGCTAGAGGTAAGGTGTCTGCCTTGCAAACGCTAGCCAAGAAAGGACCGCAGTTTGATCCTCCGGCGTCCCTGATGGTTCCCCCAGGCCAGGGGCAATTTCTGAGCGCTTAGCCAGGAGTAACCCCTGAGCATCAAACGGGTGTGGCCTGAAACCTCCCCCTACCCCCCAAAAAAAGGAAAAAAGCAATTTTTCCTCACTTCTTGCTTTTTGGGGAGGTTGAGGGGCACTGGCAGTGTTCAGGATAGAACCACTGTTGTGGCCACTGTGATATGCAAATCATATGCCTTGACCTCTGTTCTATCTCTCTACTTAGTAAATCCTTCCATTGCTTAATAAATCCTTATTTTTAGTCAGGTTACATGTATGATTCGGCTCCAATACATCATTTCATTCCTGTCTCCTTTTCTCTTTGGTCAAGATACAACAGTGAGTAAGTTTCTACAATTATGAACCTTTCTAAAGTGAACATAATAAGGATTCTCAAGATAAAGCCTCATAGCCAAGGCAGATGTATTTAATAGGAAGAAAGTCCTGTGGATAAAAAGAATTAAAATTATTTGTAGATTCAAGGTCCAGGGAAGAAATATGCTTAAGATAATTTTTACTTCACAGTGTACATCAACACTCATAAACTGATTTTGTTTGTTTTGTTTTTGGGCCACACCCAGTGAAGCTAATATTCCTGGCTATGCACTCAGAAATCGCTCCTGGCTTGGGGGAACCATATGGGATGCCGGGGTATCGATCCACACTCTGTCCTAGGTTAGCGTTAGCAAGGCAGACACCCTACCACTTGTGCCACTGCTCTGGTACCTAAAACTGATATTTTATGCCATAAAAATTTCTATAAATTACAAAGTATTATTTTACAGTTATGATAGCCAACAAAAAAAATGAGACTTGAAAAAAATAGATTTTCTTCTTAAAAAGCTTTAAAACATTTCAGTAAACAACACTTAGGTCAATGGATAAGCAAATACAATGATAAAGTGTACAATTTATTTAAAATGGGAGTTTTTTTCCACCAGTTCTGATCATCTACCTCCTGTGGCCATTTCAGGTCTGTGTCTGAGTAAAGATGGGTACCTTCCAGCCCCTCCTATTAAGTGCAACCATTGCTGCCTACAGGGTCTTCCCTCAGCTTTCTTCCAAGTTTTGCCTCCAGTCCTGATAATCTGCTTCCCACAGACATTTCAAATCATTTTCTTAAATGAAACTCCCTGAAACTCCAGCATTTCAACCCTCAAAATGCAAAGGACAATGGGATAACACATGCAGTTGGGAATATGGAGAGAAATTCTGGAAAATTTCTAAGTCCACCAAAATTCCCTAGTTTTATAGATGTGGACCTAAAATCAACACTCAATGTTTTAGCTATAAAACAAGGAGTTATTAGTCTGCAAAATTAAGAAATCTATAGATTAATAATTCATAGAACTCCAAGAAAAACTCTTTCAGAAGATCAGAGAACCTAAACAAATGGAATTGAAAGAACTATAAAACATGTTGAGAACTCATAGTAGTAGAATTACACGAATGGAGAATCACATAGACAAACTTGAAGACAAATCACAAGCCAGAAATAATAAAGAAATCAAAAAAGAAATGAAAGACAAAATATTGGAAGAAAATGTAAGGTACTTAATGAACAAAGATAAAAGAATTAATCTCCAAATTATAGGATAATGTGAAGAATATAAGACTCAAACCAGATATTCCATTTGAAAGAAACCAGGCAAGAAAAAAGTGGAATGACATATTCACACTACTGAATGAAAGAAACTGTCAACCTAGAGTCCACTACTCAGCAAAACTCATTTACATGGGAGGGAAGGTTACAAACTTTCTCAGACAAAAAAGAACGTACAATATATGCACTAACCAAACCAACTCTAAATGAACTACTCAAAAATCAGTTACATAAACCAATACCCAATTGTAACAACAACAATCATACACAATATAATAACATGACTCTCTCTGAAAATAGTTTCCTTAAATGTCAATGGACTAAATTTTCCCATCAAAGGCACAGGGTAGCAGATCGGGTCAGGAAACAAAACCCAGACATCCGCTGCCTGCAGGAATCACACTTAAAAGTTCAGGATAGACACAGACTCAGAGTAAAAGGATGAAAAACAATTATACAAGCCACTGAAAAAACAACAACAAAAGCTGAATAACCATACTTATATCAGACCAATTGCATTCAATGTCAAGAAGGTATTGAAGATGAAAATGGACCTCCTTACTTACTGATCAGGGGAACAATAGACCAAAAATTTATCAGATCAACATTTATATACTAAGTACAGCCAGCAAAATTATGTAAGTCTTTGCTCACAAACATAGAGAAACATATGAATGGAAACATGATAGTAGTGGGAGATTTCAACAAGCCATTATAGCCACTAGACAGATCCATTATACAGAACACTAGCAAAGACATAAGAGTCCTAAATAAGGGACTAAAAGAACTAGTACTAATAGATCTATACAGAGTCTTTCATCCTCTAAAAGCTGAATACACATTCTTCTCAAGTGCACATGGAACCTTCTCTAAGATAGACTACACTTTAGGGCACAAGTCTAATATACATACAGTCACAAATATAAGAATTATACCAAGCACCCTATCAAACCACAATGCCACAGAGTTCAAGATTGATTATACAAAGAATATGTGGAGAAAAATCTAACACAGAAGACTAAACAATATGCTGCTCAACAAAAGCTGAATCAAAAAGGAAATAAAAAAATAAAGAGATTTCTTGAGACAATTGATAATAAAGAAACAGATTACCAAAATCTATCAGACACAGCAAAATAAGTAATTAGGAGGAAACTCATAGTAGTACAAACCTACATTAGGAAAGAAGAAAAAGACAAAATCAATAACCTAAAGTGATACCTTAAATATCTGGAAAACCTGCAGCAACAAAGGACTCTAAACACAAGCAGAAGAAAACAACTAGTAAAAATGAGAGCAAAAATCAGCAATACAGAAACAAAGAAAATAATACAAAGAACGAATGAGACCAGGAGCTGGTTTTTGAAAGGTTAAACAAGATAGACAAATCACTGGCAAGACTCACATGGAAATAAAGGGTTAAATACTAAAACAAATCAGATCAGAAATGAAAGGGAAAAGATTACAACAGAACCCCCAAGAAATCTAAGACATGATGAAAGCTTATTATGAACAATCGCACTCAGTTAAGTTAGAAACCTAGAAAAAAATGGACAGATTCCTGAAAGCAATTGTCTGCCAATTTTTTTTGTGTGTATTTTTGGTATTTTTGGGCCACACCCTGTGGCACTCAGGGATTACTCCTGACTCGGTACTTAGAAATCACTCCTGGCAATCTCATGGGTCTATATCGGATGCCAGGGATCGAATTCATCTCTGAACTGGGTCAACCATGTGCAAGACAAATGGGCTATTGCTGTACTATATCACTCAGACTCCAACTCATCTTCCAATTCTTAATGAGGAGAAATAGAAAGCCAAATAAAATGACCAATCACAAGTAAGTAAATTGACACAGCAATTAAGAAAATCTCCAAGAATAAAAGTCAGGACCAGATGGGTTTACAGGCCAATTTTATCAAACATTCAGAAAAGAATTATTACCATGGATCCTTCGAATCTTCCAAAACATTGGAATGATGAGAATACTCCTTAATACTTTCTATGAAGCTATCACTATCATTCCCAAAGCAAACAAAGATACCAACAAGAAAAAACTACAGACCAATCTCACTAATGAACATGGATGCAAAAATCCTTAACAAAATCTTAGCAAACAGAATCCAACAACACATCAAAAAGATTATGCATGATGATCAAGTGGATTTAATCCCATGGATGGAAGGATGTATCAATATATGCAAATAAATCATCATCATACACCACAGCAGTTAAAGGAAGGATAAAAACGACATGATCATATTATTGCCACAGAAAAAGCAATTGACAAAATCCAATGTCCATTCTTGATGAAAACTCTCAGCAAAATAGTTGTGGAAGAAACCTTCCTCAAGATAGTAACAGCTATCTATAAAAATTCCAAAGCCAATATTATTCCTAATGATGAAAACCTGAAAGCATTTCCACTAAAATCAGGCACAAGGCAAGGATATCCATTGTCTCTACTTAGTCAACATAGTATTGGAAGTCCTAGCGATAGCATTCAGACGAGAGAAGGAAATCAAAGGAATTCAAATTGAAAAAAAGGAAGTCAAATCACCTCTATTTGCAGATGAGATGATGACATACATTGAAGACCGTAAAGCAGGGGTCTCAAACTCAATTTACCTGCGGGCTGCAGGAGGCAAAGTCGGGGTGATCCTTGAGTGCAAAGTCAGTAGTAAGCCTTGAACATTGGGGGTGTGTGACCCAAACAACTAAAACAAAACAAATAAAGACTCCTCTAGGGCAGGGCCACAAAATGTTGTACAGAGGGTCATTTGTGGCCTGCGGGCTGCAAGTTTGAGACCCCTGCTGTAAAGACTCCACAGAAAAACTCCTAGAAACAATAAATCAATACAGTAAATTCAATACACAAAAGAGAGTTTCATTCCTTTATACAAATAACAATTCAGAGGAGAAAAAAAAGATCAGAGTCTATCCCATTTAAAATAGTGTCCAAAACTCTCAAGTACTTCAGAAGACTGAATACAACAATGATGGAACAGAACCTCTAGAACCATAAAGACTTTATCCTAGACCCTGTCCTATGACCTGCACAAATATCAAGATTGCTAGCTACAGTGGCCTAATTTTCTCATCTACAACTGAGAGAAAAGTTTCGTGGCACCACAAAAAAACCCTTGGGATGGGGTAATGAGTATATATGGAGACAGTGGTTGATCCCATGATGGTATGCTTCAAGGATGGAGAAACCCTGAATCTCTTAGGCCTTGGGAATTCCCTTTCTTCCCCAACACTTACTGTGCCTATGCAAAAAAAAAAAAAAAAGAAAAGAAAAGAAAAGTGGGGGGAATGGCAAACCCTGCCACTTCAGCACCCCTTCATTTTCTTGTTTTGTTTTGATTTGTTAGTATTTTACTTTATTTTCCTTCCACTTTTTTCTTTCTTTTTCACTCTTGTGGTTATTATTTGGAGATTTTTTCTTTGCTGGGTGCATTTTTTTCTTCCCTCTTTCTTCCTTTCTTCTTTCTTTTTCTTTCTCTTTCTTCTTTTAGTAGTTGCTTCCAAATTTTTTCTTCCCTCTTTCTTATCCTTTTTATCTCCAATGACAACAGACTAGATACCCAATCTACAACAAGTTGTAAAGTGTATACCAGATACTAATATTATGGGATGTATAGGAGGAAGATATGGGATACATGCTGGGAACAGGGGTGGAGGGAGGACAACATTGGTGATGGGAATGCTTCTCATTCACTGTCACAATGTACATAAATTCTGTGAAAGATTTGTAATGAACTTTGGTCCCAATAAAAATTTAAAAAAAGAGAGAAGTTAAAGACCTAAATAAAACAATCTTTAAAAGGGCCTGAAATATAGTAGATATTTTGGGTCTTCTCTCTACTGTCCCGTGGCATGGTATTTGCTCCTCTCTGCTATTGTTCCCTGAGGGCTCTACTTCTTCGGAGGTGAGCAGTCCTGCCCATAGACAGTAAAGCTGTTTTTGGGTGTCTGGTATGAAACACAGCAGATCTCTTGACCCTTCTCTCTGCTGTCCTGAAACTTGGGATTTGATCTTCTCCACCATTGTTCCATGAGGGCTCTTCTTCTTCAGAGGTGAGCAGTTCCGGCCACAAAGCATGGAGCCAGAGGAGCAGAGTCCCTCTGCTTCACTTCACAAGATGAAGCCGCTCGCATCAATGAACACCACCACAACACTTAGAAAAATTTATACTATAAGCATGACAATGGGGAAGCAACTCAGGCCAGCACCAGGCATAGAGAATGAAGATGGCAACCCTGATGTCCTGGAAACTGCCAACCACCAAGTTAGTCATTCAGATACGGAGTTTAGAGAAGAAATATGGAGAATGTTCATAGAACTCAAAGAAAGCATAAATCAAGTGAACAGAACACAAATAAGAATCAAGAGGATCTGAAGATGGAAATCAAAAAATTCCAAACTGAAATAATAAATCTGAAAAACTCAGTAGATAAAATGAAACTTCAATAGAAAACTTCTCCAACAAGATAACAGCAGCTGAGGACAGAATAAATGAGCTGGAAGATAAGATGCATAACAACTTCATGCAGTAGAAGAGTTTAGGAAAGAGCCTTAAAGCAAATGTTCAGACAATAGAAAAATTACTCAAAGAATGTGAACAGATAAAATAGAAGCCTTTGATAAGCTCAATAGAAACAACATAAGAATCATTGGATTCCCAGTGACCCAGGAAAAGAATTCCCAGAAAGAATCAGCAGTAAAGGATATCATTGCAGAGAAACTCCCAGAGATAAAGATTCCATACAACCATATTCTCATGACCAAAGAATACCAGCTATAAGAGACCCGAAGAAAAGCACCCCAAGACACATCCTAGTCACAATAATGAATCCCACAGATAAGGATAGAATACTGAAATCAGCAAGCTCAAAATGGGAAATTACATTCAAAGGAGCATCCTAAAGAATTACAGCAGAGGGGTCCTGAATGATGGCAATGTGGTAAGGTATATGCCTTGCATGCAGCCGATCCAGGATGGACCTTGGTTCAATACCCAATCCTCTGTTTCCCATATGGTTCCCCAAGCCAGAGGCAATTTCTTAGTGCATAGCCAGCAGTAACAACTGAGCAACAGTTGGCCTAAAAACAAAATAAAACAAAACAAAAAGATTTATAGCAGAAATACTCAACAAAACTCTGGCAAATAGGATTCAGTGCCCCATTAAGAAGGTCATTCACCATGACCAAGTGGGTTCCATCCCAGGAATGCAAGGAAGGTTGAATATCCGTAAATAAATCAACATAATACACCATATCAGCAAAAAGAAAATTATATGATCATATCAATAAATGCAGAGAAAGCATTTGATAAGGTTCAACACCCATTTTTGATGAAAATTTTTCATGAATATGAGAATGAAAGGAACTTTCTCAATATAGTCAAGGCCATCTACCATAAGGCAATAGCAAATATTATTCTAGAGATAAATTAGAAGCCGTTCCTTTAAATCTGGTACAAGAAAAGGTTGTCCTCTCTCACCACTCCTATTCAACATAGTTCTGGAAGTACTTGCCCAAGCAATTAGTCAAGAAAAAGATATCAAGAGCATCTGATAGGAAAGAAGTCAAGCTCTCACTGTTTACAGATGACAAGGTACTATATTTAGAAAACCCTAAAGACTCTGCCAAAAATCCTCTAGAAACCATAGATTCATATAGCAAAGTGGCAGGCTACAAAATTAACACTCAAAAATCAATGGCCTTCTTATACACCAATAATAATAGAGAAGAAATGGGCATAAAAATCAATTCCATTCACATTAGTGCCCCAAAACTAAAATATCCTGGAGTCAAGAGGTGAAGGACCTAATCAAAGAAAACTACAAAGATCTGCTTCAACAGCTAAGAGAGAACACAAGAAACAGACTATTCTAACCATGGATTGGCAGGATTAATATCATTAAAATGGCAATACTCCCCAAAGCTTTGTACAGATTTAGTACAATCACTTTAAAGACATGGCATTCTTCAAAGTAGTGGATCAAACACTCCTGAAATTTATTTGAAACAATAAACACCCTAAAGCAAACCTTGGGAAAAGGAATATGGGAGGCATTACTTTCCCCAATTTTAAACTGTATTACAAAGTAGTAATTATTAAAACAGCATGGTATTGGAATAAAGACAGATCCTCAGATCAGTTGAATAGACTTGAGTATTCAGGAAATGTTCCCCTGTCAACTAATCTTTGATAAAAAGGCAAAAAATTGCAAAATGGAGCAAGGAAAGTCTCTTCAACAAGTGGTTTTGGCATAAATGGTTAGGAAAAAAGTGAACTCAGACCCCATCTAACACCATGTACAAAGGTCAAATCCAACTAGATTAACAACCTAGATATCAGGCCTGAAACCATAAGATATCTAGAACACACGTAGGTAAAACACTAAATGACATTGAGACTAAAGACATCTTCAAGGAGGAAATAGCATTCTCCAAACAAGTGGGAGCAGAGATAAACTGATAGGACTATATTAAACTGAGAATCTTCTGCACCTCTCAGGAAATTGTGATGAAGATACAAAAGCCACACACAGAATGAGAGAAACCATTTACCCAATACCCATTAGATAAGTGACTAACATCGAAAATATATAAGTTACTGACAGAACTTAACAAGAAAAAAACATCTAACACCAACAAAAATGGGGAGAAGAAATGAATAGACACTTCTTTAAAGAAGAAATACAAGTGGCCAAAAGACACATAAAAATGTTCCACCTCACTAATCATCAGGAAGATGCTTATCAAAACAAACATGAGGTACCATCTCACACCACAGAGACTAGCACACATCACAAAGAACAAAAACAGTCAGTACTGATGAGGATATGGAGAGACAGGACGTCTTATTCACTGCTGGTGGAAATGCCATCTAGTCCAGCCTTTACGGAAAACGATATGGAAGTTCCTCAAAAAACTGGAAATTGAATTCACATATGATCCAGCTATGCCATTCCTAGGGATATACTCTAGGAGCACAAAAAATTCAATTCAAATATCCCTTCCTCACACCTATATCTTTTGCAGCGCTATTTAAAATAGCCAGACTCTGGAAACAACCAAGATGCCCTTCAACAGAGTAATGGCTAAAGAAACTGTGTACATATACACAATGGAATATTATGCAGCTGTCAGGAGATTTGACGTCATTATATTTTCCTATACATGGATGTACATGCAATCTATTATACTGAGTGAAATAAGTCAGAGGGAGAGAGATAGACACAGAATAGTTTTACTCATCTATGGGTTTTAAGAAAAATTAAGGACATTATTGTAATAATGCCCAGAGACTATAGAAATGAGAGCCAGAAGGAAGGACTGGCTCACAATATGAAGCTCACCACAAAGAGTGATGAGTTCAAAAATAAAAAAAGGAAAGAAAGAAAAAAAGAAAACTTCAAAACACTTCAGAAAGAAAGTGAAGAAGACCTACGGAAATTGAAGAACATCCTATGCTTATTGATTTGAAGAATCAATATCATCAAAATGACCATCTTACCTAAACTACTACATAGAGTCAGTGCAATTCATACAGTATTGCAATACAGACAGTATTCTTCAAGGACTTAGAACAATCAAATATAAATTAGTTTGTGTGGAACCATAAAAGACTCATTCTAACCAAATCAATATTAAAAAACAAGAATTTGGGAGGCATATCATTACCTAATATGATGCTCTACAGCAAAGCTATTGTGATTAAAACAGCATAATATTGAAGCAAAGACAGATTTTTATACCAGTTGATCACAACAGAATATCCAGTGACATACCCCGAAGTAGAAGGTCATCTAATCTTTGACAAAGGGGCCAATAATTTGAAATGGAACAAATATAGTTTCTTCAACAAATGGTATTGGAGCAATTGTATAACCACCTTTAAGAAATTAAAGATTGATCTCACACCTTACACAAAAATCAATTCAAAGTGGAGTATAGACCTAGATATTAGAGCCAAATCCATAAAGTTCATTGAGGAAAACATAGGTAGCACACTCAAAAACTTAGACCTCAAAGAAGTCTTGGATAATAGGGTGCCAATGGCAAGAACTATAGCATCAAACTTTAAAAATGGGACTTCATCAAACTAAAATTTTTCTGTCCTTAAAAGAAACACAGTTTAAAATTATAAGGCATCTAGCTGAATGGTCAAATATTTTTGCAATCAATACATCAGATAAAGGTTTAATATCTTGGATATATAAAATACTCACAAAGGTTAACTCCACAAACCTAAAAATCCCATAATAAAATGGGAAGAGAAAATGAACAGACACTTCTCTGAGAAAGACCAACAGATAGCCAACAGACACATGAAAAAAATATTCATCATAACCTGTCATTAGAGAAATCCAAATCAATACAACAATGAAATATACACCAATGAGAATGAAACATATCAAAAATACTGGAAAAAATCTCTGTTGGTGGGGATGTGGTGAGAAAGGAACTCTCTTTCACAGCTGCTAGAAATGCTGCCTGATCCAACCCCTGTGGAAAACAATATGAAGAGCTCTCAATAATCTCAAAATTGAGCTGCCATATGACCCAGCAGTGCCTCTTAGGGAATCTTATCCCCAGGATTGAAAAACATTCGTCCAAAAGAATGTATGCACATGGCACTCAGCTCAGACTTTGAATCAACAGAGATGTCCAACAGTAAATAAGTGGATCATGAAGATATGGTATATATGTACAATGGAATACTACAAAGCTAAAAGAAATGATGCAGTCATGCAATTTGCTTCAACAAGAATTGAACTGGAAGATATTATGTTAAATGAAGTGAGACAGAAGGATAAATTCAGAATCACATCACTTATATGTGGTATTTAGAATAACTGCATGAATCAACACAGTGGTAGTTGTCTCTATCACTGTAAGCCCCAGAGTATAGCAAAGAGAAGAGAAGGAACTGAATGGAAAAGGGAAGACACAATAGCTTATATTCTCTCCTATACTTCAAAGAGAACTTCAGCAATGAAATAGCTGTTTAGATTGAGCAAGTGTCCAATCAATTGCTCTTTATAGATGTCTATTTATGCTTTAGTGCTTTTATCAACAGAAATTGGTGAGGAATGCATTTGAAAGTCATGGACTTCCACTACAGAAGTCATTATAAGAATGTTTAATGTCTTAATTTAAATATGTCTATAATAATTCTTTAGTCTTTTTAGTTCACAGTAGTTCTTGGAGATATAGGTTGGCCACCCTTGTTTTGCCCGACAGGGCTATATCAGACTCAAAATACAGTGCTCATTAATATAAAGTCTTGACAAATATTCTAAAATATTCATTTTTTATTTTATTATGCCTGCTATTATGATATAATGTTTACGTCCACAAATATCATTGGAATAGGCAACTGCATGACAGATTCTTACTACATCATTCATTGAGTATATTTTTGCAATTTATTTTCAGTTTAAGCTAGTTTATCATAATGACCATGTTTGCTTTCAGAAAAGAAACCTGGATATATATGCATATATATACATACATGCATGTATATATAAATATATATAGTACATACTATATTTATATATGATATATAAATATATACATATATATGTATATATACAGTCTCCCAGCCTGTCTCGCCTTGGCCCGAGAAGAAGCTGTGCTGCCCTGTTGCAGATGTAGTGGCCCCTTTTCTCCCACCTTCCTTCACTATGGACTCTTTTTTGCTGCCATTCGGCTTTTGAGGGACTCTCGACTTAAGGACATTTCCTGAACCTGTGACTGCTGGGAGCCTTTTCTCAGACTCCACAAGACCTGTCACAGGCTGAAGCTGTGGAATTTTATCCTACCCCCAGACTAATTCAAAAACCTTAAAGGGGATGTGTATATTTCCTTCATATATATCTTTAGATATATTTCCTTAATAAGTATAATTGATAGTGTATTTCCTTATACAGATGTGGTTTTCACCATTCCTTTTTTGGATTTGTTTAGTTGGAAATCCTAGTAGATAAGTTTCTCTTGGGTTCTGAGTCATGTTAGAACTAGGTTATGGGGTTTGTTTAACTTGTTATTATAACCCCATGTGTACCATATGTACCAGTTGTATCATGTGGTATTGTTTCTTTTTACATAGGCACATTAAAATGGGAAAATCTTGCATATAGAAAGAAGTTCTTATCTAATATGGATAAGAATTCATTAATTTTATATTTAGGGGGGCCTTTCACACCTGTACCTTGGATCCCATCTTTAGAACTGGCACGGCTTTTCTGTACCAGCATCAGGAATTGAACTTCTACCAGGAAAGGCCCTAATGCTGCCCTCGCACCAACTTGCTTCAAAGTGGGTTCATATGACCCCTGACTTTAACATAGGATTGGTGCAAAAACAAAGATCTCTAATTACAGAAGCCCGACTGTAACAACCATGATTGAGGAGAACTTTAATTGGGACTTGGAGGTTGGACAACTTAGCATGCCTGGAGCCTATAGTTGGTCTTACTGCAGGATGCGTCATGGGTAGGGGCATCCTGCTTTTCAGGCCAAGGATTTTTCCTTTCTATTTTCTCCAACTTTTGCTGCACCTATGTAAAAAACCTATGTCAATAATAGTTGAAAATGATTGCAAGGACTAGGTGCTAAAAGGAGATAAAATGATATACATGATATATGGCTCCAGTAATTATAATGCAAAGCACAGTGTCTAAAAGAAAATAGAAGAGAGAGAGAGAAAGCAAGAGAAGAAACA
>PVKC010035887.1:0-2500 GCA_004027635.1 Crocidura indochinensis
AGCAATTGACAGAGAAAGGCAGAGTATTTGCCCTGCATGTAGCCTACCCACGTTCAATCCCCAGCATTCCATATGCCATGAGTAACCTCTGGAGTAAGTCCTGAGCACTTTTGGATGTGACCCAAAAGCAAAAACAAACCAATCAAAATGGGTGGGCAGAATACACAATGCTAGTCAGAGGAAAAAGGCCTAAATGATATAAAATACAACTATAATTTTCATGGAAAGACAGTAATACAAATGAAACCATATGTGACTGAGTTTAAAAATAAACCATTTATACAACTATTTCCTATTTGGATAACCAAAACAAAAAAACAAAAACAAAAAATTATTAAAAATGATATTTAAAAAAATGTGAATGACTACTGACATTATGAAAATATATAAAGTAAATTTAGGTGAGTGATCCAAAGGGACTGATCATTCATGAAGTAATGTGAAACTTTGAAACACTACCCATGTGAAGTCCAAGCAAGATTCCAAATTAGAAATTAGTTCTCAGGAGAAGTACAATTATTTCATTGAAGGTTAAGTCATACAAAATAAAACTGCATCAACAAACTAGACATGATCAATCAACATGTTAGATTTAACACAGCATCTAGATCAGCCAACCAGGGCACCTATTCAGTTCAACATGTTTACTGATGCCATGTGTGGTGAGCACCTGGATGTACAAAGATAATAAGAAATACAACTATCACAAAAGCTATTAGAAGAGGAAGCACTTAATTTAGATTGTCATGATCTATTTGTGCCTCCACAATCGCCACATTTCTACAGGTTAAACTCATGAGACTGAGAGAGATGGGATAAGATAAAGACAGTTTACAAGAGAGGATCTTATCCCTAGACTTATTTTGTTCATTTGAAATAGAGCAGAAAAAAAAAAGTTACCATAAAAAATGTATATGTGGGGCCGAAGCGGTGGGGCAATTGCCTTGCACGAGGCTGACTTAGGACAGATCACAGTTCGATCCCCCAGTGTCCCATATGGTCTCCTGAGCCAGGAGCAATTTCTGAGCACATAGCCAGGAGTAACCCCTGAGCGTCACCGGGTGTGGCCCAAAAACCAAAAAACAAACCCAAAACAAAATGTATATGTGATCCTTCTTAAAGAGTTAGGAAACATAAAGAATCCTAAGTTTCTCTACCTTCATTTTAATAAATATCAGATTTTATATTTATTAATAAATAATGGCTTATTTCAGTACCATTTTCCCTATACTAAAGAACTTGGAAGAAAAACTCTGAGTATGTTATATTGATATTTAAGTTAAATATGTTAAAAAAACATTCTACAGTATTAATTTTTCTAAAACATAACTTTAAAAACTATATATAGAATTCTGTCACATAGATATAGCATAATTTAACTATGTCATCTAACATTAGATATTTCACTTAATTGTACTTTTACTCTATTATGAATAACGTTGCAAAGTAAATCATCGAGTAAATAAATAGTAGGTTTCAGAATTTCACCTAATAGATTATTCTAATTAATAAATGAAAAATAAAATAGGAAAAGTAGATATTATGTACCATTACAAGATGTCACATTATAAGAAGCATATTCTGGTGGCTGACAGCACAAAATAAAAAAAGAAGCAGCATATTCTGAAGAGAAAAAAAATCAAACTGGACTCTGATTAATCTTAGAAAGCAGTCAATTTGTAGGAAATACACAGAAAGTGTGTTAAACTATACCATAGTGATGCAGTGAACTAAATCTAGACTGAGAAATTACAGAATTAATAATTCTGGGAGTTTTTCCAACAACAATCCAAAGTGTAAGGAAATAAAAGAAAAAGAAAAACAGCTTTAAATTAACTAGAAGATAGAACAACTGATCACAATAGGAGAGTTGTACAGCTTGATTTAAAGGATAAAATTAGATATAATAACAAAGATTATTGTTTATGGTTTTTGGTGAAATAACAAATCAGGACATATAGTCTATGTCTTTTTTAAGAGTGCTACCTCCTTAGACATTTACAGTAAAAGTGAATTAATGCCTTGGAGTTATTTTTAAAATGGAAGGGAGAAGACTAATGAAGGTGAAAATGGGGAAGAACTAGTCATAAACTAGTTAAGTCTGTTGTACCACTAGTCAATCTTCAATTATATAACTCAAAATTCTCCCTAATAAGAATTTGAGAGAGGGGCCGGAGCAATGGTGCAGCGGTAGGGTATCTGCCTTGCACTCGGCTGATAAAGGACAGATCACAGTTAGATTCCCCCGGTGTCCCATATGGTCCCCTCAAGCCAGGAGTGATTTCTGAGCGCATAGTCAGGAGTAACTCCTGAGTTCAGTGGGTGTGGCCCAAAACCAAACAACAACAGCAACAAAAAACTTTATTTCCTTCATATTAATCTCTGAAAATATGAGAGCAAACCTTACATTTTTGTGCATGTTTACACTCCTCAAGCAGAGTATACAGTCATATGCTTTTCCCTTCATGGTCACCATCTCACATGTATAAACAAACATATT
>PVKC010035887.1:5000-13261 GCA_004027635.1 Crocidura indochinensis
CCTGCACTTTCGCTTGTAATTCTGTACCTCTCATCTCCCAGACGTTCTCTCAGCATCATTTCATGTTCTGGCTCCCTTCACTGAGCTCAGCTTATGACCTCGCTGCACCATGGCCGAAATGACTACTAAAAGCATAACAGAGACGGAATTCCATTACTTATTTTTAAAAGTTCTCTGGTGCCCTAATGTAATATTCTTTCGGGACTGTTGTCAAGGATACCAAGCACCGGCCATTAAAACCTTTTGTTTTCCAAGGCATTCCGTCTTTTATTAATAAATAAAGATAAAGATAATGTGCATCCAGCCGGTAGAAAGTCAGGGTTTGTTTGCAATTTTCTCTCACTGTATTCCAACCTTATTCTGCCCAGGGTGCTTAGAAAATACAGATAATAGATAAAGCCTTTAAAAAAATTTCCATGTGCCCCATTTGATCACACCAGACCCAAACTAATCTAAAAAAGAATCAATTAAAATATACATTGACAGACTAAAAAAACCACTCATTTTAAATTATATGTAAATTATTATACATTCATTTTTAAGTAATAGCATGAAGACAATCATGAGATTGGTTTAGAAACAAAATTTATAATCACTTTATGTTAGACAGTCAGACCCTTATGAGTAAATGATATTCCCAGTGGGCAGTCTCAGAACAGTAGAACCAAACATCAAGAAAAACCTTATTAAATTCATCAACTAAGCCTGTGGATATTTTAGGAGAGCCTGCATTCACCAGAGAAGGAAAATTAAAAGAATGTATCTTAATATTTGAAAATTGGGAAACCAAGTAACTCCATCAAGAATTTTTTAAAGTGAAAAGATGAAATTTCTTTAACAGGAAAAGTCAGTAAAACTTGGTACAAAGCTAGAATAGCCATAATAGAAATGCTGAGTTTTGTAAACAATAAACACTACGGTCTCTCTCCCACCATAAACTAAATATTAAAATTTGTACATCAAAAACAAATTCTAAATGTAAAACATACAAGTTCCAATATATGTAAACAACATCCAGCAATGGAAAACAAAAAAACAAAAAGATCTTCACAAAAACAATACAATCAGGAAGGTCAATGAAGAGGCAAAGCTGTAAAATTGGGCTTGGATGAGGCACAGCAAGTCGGCCTTCAAATGGAGGCTCTGTGCAAAAGAACTCTGGCAACTAATCCCCATCATCTTGAGTCAATGTTGACCTGTTTCACCCTAAACTTCAGCTACTCTGCCTTGTGCATCTCTTTCAGTCCTCTCCAACCAATGTATACCATTAAGCTAAGATACTCTGCTAAGTGCCTCCAAAATAAAAATCATTTTTTAAAACAGAAGCAGCTATTTTCTGGACTAGACCTCATTAAATGCAAAATGAAAACAGCAGTTGTGTAAATTTCTTCTCACTGGACGGCTGAGAAAGACTGAATGGTAAGGAGTGAATTCTTTTATGCATGTAATAGTTCAGAAAACTGATATGATGTCAACACGAATGTGTTTTACAATAAAATTGGGTGTCAGTGCCAGAATAGATTCACTGTCTCTGCAGGCCAGAGCATGGCCACTGTTGCCTAGAATTGAGTAAAGTTGTCAACTGAACTGATGTCTAGCTTCAGTAAGATGGTCTGAAAGAGAAGAGCTAGTACAAGGAAAACTCACTGAAGCAACTTTTGGCTTTGAGAAATAGCTTCTCTAAGTCCATCTGAGGAAGTTAATTATTTTTCTTTGAATGGCAGAAGAAAAACTAATATGTCTTAAAAATAAAAAAATGAAAGTCATCAAAATTAAAGCTTGAGATACAATAAGAAAACATATTTTCTAAATTATGACTCATCATAAAATCTCTTTGTATTTGGAGTGGAGTCTTATCTTTTTAGAAGAGGGAGTGTTCCCAAGCAGTGTTTAAGAGTTCTGAGGATCACTCTGCCACACAGACCAGACAGCTCAATGCTAGGGCCTGGAATTACAGTGCTGCTGTAGTGCCAGGAAGCTTCAGGGCCATCCTGGAGGTGCTCAGGGGGTTGCTAAAATTACAGAAAAGTGCTAGGGTCGTATAGCGCCAAGGATTAAACCCGGATCTCCTAATTCCTAAGGATGCCTTTGGTTTTGTGGTTATATCCAGAGAACTGTACAGGGGCCACTCCCAGCTCAATGCTAAGATAGGGAGAAGGTTGTCAATACTGGTGGTACTTAATCAACGGGTTATGTAGAACTAGGTCTCACTCATGCAAAGCATGTGCTCCAGCCCTATAAGCCATCTTTCCTATCTCCTGGGGTGCTGTGTTTTATTGTCATTTTTATCCAGACCTTTGTTAATAAGAAAAAAAAATTTCATCAGAAAGCAGAAGCAATAGCATCGAACATTTCTTCTCATTTAAATTGTTCCAGACTAAAGAATGTTCTAGTTTACAACATTCTTCTGAAATTAACTCCAAAAACCAAGGGCAGTTATGAAATCAACTTAATCTCCCTTGATTCTGTAATCACTATAATCAATTCTGCCTACGGCAAAAGAAGCACTGCCCACCCAACAGCACTGTGAATAAAATCTAACTTTACTATTAGAGGTATGCAAGCACAAGACCAAACAAGCAGTACAACAGTAGAGCTGGCCTCGAGAGACTTCACTCCTCCCTCTGTCACAGAACAAACTGAGTTAAGACAACACTCAAGGGATGCAAGCGCAAAGAAAAGGGAAAGCAGAGGGGTTATAACTGTCCTGTTAAAAACAGTTGTGAACATGAAAATCCAGCCATGCATTTCTCTGATGTCTACCATATCACAAGTTCAAGGGTAAAACCACAGAACCTAGGGGGAGCTAGATTAATACAAACAGAAGGATCTATGATGACATTCTCCTGCCCCTAGAGAACCAAAATTAGCCCAATCAAACTTTAAAACACTGCCATCAAATAGCTGATATTTCAACAGTGAAAATAAACTTAACTATATCTCTCCATCTAATCATTCAAAACCTTCATCTAGGTCTATGGCTTTAGCTAAAACTTGGGAACAAGTCCAAGGTCTACTACTTAATAGCTTTGTGACCTTGAAGAATTAATCCTCTGTAGGTCTTAGTTTATTCATCTTTTTTAAAAAAAAGGAATATCAAAGAAATCACAGGCAATGCATGTAAAAAGACTATCATGATTCCTAGTAGCCCTAATAAATATTAGTATATAATTAAGTCGTAATTTCTAAATAATATAGCTGATGCTATATAATAACTGTCTTGCTTTGGTCAAAAAAATAAAATCTTGTGAGGCTCTATGCAAATAATTTCAGTCAGAAATCAAACGATTCAAATCAAGTAAGCAAATAATTCTGAGGGAAACACATTTTGGGCTCAAACTTTACATCACGCCTTTTACAATGTCCCTATTATGTCAACTTAATATAATGAAATTCAGTAAAGACAAAGCATACCCTGTAATATAAGTACTTACAGTTTTTCTGTTTTTGTTTTTGGGCCACATCCATTGAACGCTCAGGGGGTTACTCCTGGCTTTGCACTCAGAAATCACTCCTGGCTTGGGGGAACCATATGGGAAGCCAGGGGATCGAACTGCAGACCATCCTAGGCTAGCACTTGCAAAGCAGATGCCTTACCTCTATCGCCACCACTCTGGACCCTTTTTGTGTGTTGCTGTTGTTGTTGTTTTAAGTACTTACAGTTTTGCCCTTTGCCCTTTATGAATGTGTATATATACATAAATAGGTATGCATGTATTTCTTCACATAAATTTTGTTCTTGATATAGAAAAATTCAATTATAATCCATGTACCAAGATCCAGAAGTCAGGGGGTAAAAGGTGAATTCTTTAAGAGAAAAGAAAATTTTTTACTTGAGGGTGGGTTAGGCATATGGGATGGAATGTATTAGGAGTCACAAATAAACTTGCAAAGCATAAATAAGTAATACTAGAGAAGATTAGCAGGAAGAGCTAAAAAAAAAAAAAAGATGTCATCTATTTTACATATTGCCTAATAAGAAATAATTGCTGCATAGTCAACATGCAGAAGAAAACAAAATTTGCATAGGACAGGATAAATACTATTACATAATTGCATTGCATGCCATAGCTAAAACAAAATGGACATCTTTAAACTAAGTCAAAAGGAAACTTAAGCGGGAAAAAGTTCTGCAAATTATTTCTATGTACAAATTCTCTGTCAAATATTTTCAATATCAGCATGACACATTTGACAAGTAACATTTTTATCTCCACTAATTTCTTTCCTATTTTAAAATTAAAATCCCACTGGTGAAGGGAGGTGTTCTTTACATGACTGAAACCCAACTACAATCATATACGGTTTTTGTGGGTTTTTTTTTTAATATGGAACGCTTCATGAATTTGCGTGTCATCCTTGCGCAGGGGCCATGCTAATTTTCTCTGTATCGTTCCAATTTTTGTATATGTGCTGCCAAAGCAAGCACTACAATCATATTTGTAAACACAGTTTTTATATAAATAATTTTTTTTAAAAAAGAATGAGAACAGAAGAGAGAAAAACAAAAACAAGGGGCGGTTAGTTTTGGGATATATATGAAGAGGCTGTGTGTGACTAATCATGCTATCAAAGTACCGTGATCAGCTGTGATTTCTATTTCATAACTTCAAAGACCATCTAAGTCTATAAAATGAAATGTTAAAGGGCCGGAGCAGTGGCGCTAGAATTAAGGCATCTGCCGTGTGTGTGCTAGCCTATGATGGACCGTGGTTCAATCCCCCAGCATCCCAGATGGTCCCCAAATCCAGGAGCGATTTCTGAGCACATAACCAGGAGTAACCCCTGAGCTTCACCGGGTGTGGTCCCAAAAACAAAATTAATTAATAAATTAATTTAAAAAAGATTAAAAGCCAAAGAAAGGATGGGATTATGAACACAGAGAACATTAAAACAATCCGTCTGCCAATACTCATATTTATGAAGTATCTGAGTAGCCTACTATTGGAAAGTGCTCCCAAGAGCCTAGAAATGAGCTTCACATGATTGACAAATAACAGAACATTGTACTATCTCTTAAAGCTTTTGCTTTACACTAATGATTTTAAGCCAGCAAATACTTCAGAAAATGGGCTATACATGTATAAAATGAGTTCATTATTCTTAACACAACAAATAGAAGGTCTTTGAAAAAAATGTTTAGTTTGGAATGTTTTAACAATTACAGGCTTATATTAACTTTGTCTCTTACTCTTTCCCTCAATCTTTCATTTGATGTGATGTATATATTTGGTTGCTACACATTAATCCAAAACTAAATATATCCAAAAACATCTTCCCTGGCTCTCCAAGCAGAGTTAGTAGGACCAACTAGATTTCCAAACACTTAACCTCTCTACAAATCTTGGGCTCACCTCAAACTTTGCTAGTTTGCTGTTTAAAAAAGACTTATATATGTTCTTCCAAGACAAAAGGACTTTACAACATAACTAACCAGTACCCAGCCAGTGCTTGCATCTATTTATCCTTCAGTTCCTCAAGGTCTAACCTCAACAATTGATTTCTATTTATAATCTGAAAGGGGCAGATAAAAATTATACACATAAAACTAGCATGTATTAAAGCACTTAATTTCTCAAGAATTCCTCTATAATTTCTAATCATGTTTTTACTCATTTTAAATAAGGTTGTATGAACTTGAGGATAAAAAGCAGAGATTAGAAAAAATATTATGGTAAGGTTATTTATCCTATCCAATCTCTTCTTTTGAACAAACAAGTTTAAGAACATAACCTGAGGATAGTTCTCTTTGTATATCATATTGTCTCTTGAATATTCTGACCTACAAAAAAAATGATATTCACTTGGTTCTCTATCTTAAAATTATTAAGTAGAAAGAGGAACAGCACAAGCTTTCGAGTAGACTATCTCCCTCTACCTTTCAACAGTCTGGCACCAACCAAAAACATATTTTTCATGTGCTGACTTCGGAAAAACTAATAAAACAAACAAGAAAAATATTGAGATCTCACAGCTTAGAAACATAAAACTCGAGAATAGGTCTAGATGATCCTTTATCAGTCTTAATTTTTACTATTTATATTCCTTTTATTTTACTTATTTTGAGTTTAGGGATCAGACCTGGCAGTGCTCGACTACTCCTGGTTCAGTGCTCAGAGATTGTTCCTGGTTGTGGTGCCAGGATCAAACTTGTGTCTCCTGAATTGAAAGAGTATACTCTGGCACTGTGAGCTACCTCTCCAACCCTCAGATTCTTTTTAAAGTATATTTGTATTTAAATGTTTTTAAATGTGTGGCTAGACTGATACAGCACAGTGGTAGGGAGTTTGCCTTACATGCGGACAACCCAGAATGGACCCCAGTTTGATTCCCAGAATCACATATGGTCTATTTCTGAGAGCAGAGCCAGGAGTAACCCCTAAATGTCATCAGATGAGACCCCCCTGAAAATAATCAAATAAACAAATAAATAAATATTTTTAAATGAAAGAATATGTAGCTTAAGTTGCAAAATGTAAAATTTTAAGTTGTTTTCTTCTTCCTGAATGCAAAAACATCGTTATCTTCCAAATATAATTAATATCTGGTTTTGAGAGATTTCATACAAATATAAATAAATACAAAAATATATATTTCCAAAAAAATATCTATTTCCACTCTTTCACCTTTATTGTTTTTAATATATAACACACTATTGTGTAACTAAATTTTTTTACTTAAATTTTCAAAACAAAGCCTGTTTCTATTAAAGCTAAAAGAGGGGCCAGACCCGGCCTAAGTGCCAACTCAGCTAGCCTGCTGTGGGTTCAGGTGGACTCCATTAGGGGTCTCCAGGCTTTCCCCCCCCCCCTCCCTACACTAGGGAGGAGGAGTAAAGGGAGGGGCCGGGCAGATAGCTGGCTTCCCAGCTCTACCCATGTACTGGGGTTAGGGGACATCCCGAGCCGCATAGCACTCTCCCTAGCTTGGGGGGTGCTGGGGGGCTTGGCAGCCCCCCCACCCCCGCCGTTCCCCTATTTCTCCCCTTTATTCCAGGTTTTCCCTGGTTGCCGGCCCATGTGGACTCTATCGTGGTCCTCTGTCTTTCCGCCTTTGTCTCCCTACACTAAGGGGGGGACGCATGGGGTGGAAGGCGGGCCGAAGCAGCACTGGTTTATGTGTCGACATACACTGGTATTTTTTTTCCATTGGTCTCCATTATGAAAACCGCGCGGGGGCGTACCATATATATTCAGAATAAAAATGGGAGAATGGACTCTCAGTCTGGGAGGAGACCATTTTGCATGAGGGGACCATATATATTCAAAATAGAAATGAGAGGATGAACTCTCAGGCTAGGAAGAGGCCAGTACTCTTTTCTACGTGTTCACTCTTAGCGGCTCCTTGGCCTCTTCCTTTCTTCACAGTGAAACTGTGTTTGCTAGTATACTAGGTTTCTGATTAGTTCCCATATATGGGGACTATTGAGTCCATTCTCTCAATTTAGATTGTTCATTTTCCCCACTTTTTATCCCTTTGTTATTTGTTAAATAAGGAAGTTAGCTTGTGAACTGTTCAGTAAGGTATTTTGGTCAAAGAGTCCCTCTCTATCGTTCCTTCCCTTTGTTATTTGTCAAGTAAGGAAGTTTGTAGAAGTCTCCCTCCATTTAACGTTTATATAAGAACCAAGTCAATTGGATTGCTGGACTTGTTCTAGCATCCCCATAGGCACCAATCTCGTTGTGAATTGTTCAATAAGGAATTTTGGTGATAGAGTCCCTCAGTTTAACTCTTATGTTTGAACCAGGTCACGGGGATTGTTGGACTCGTTCTTGCGGTCCCCTTATGCGCTGAAAACACCAGGTGGCATTATTCCTTGTTTGCATGGGCACATTAAAATGGAAAATACTATACATACAAATAAGTTCTTATCTAATAGAGATAGGAACACACAAATCTTGTGGTGCAATGGAGCCTTACAAACCCTGAACATTGACATGATGACCCGGCACAGGCCTCAGAGGTTTGGGTATTTTCCAGTTACCCCTGAACCAGGGAAGCCATCTATGAAACATCCAGTATTGTTTATGACATCACCTGGAAGCAATCCTCTACCAGGGAAGACACTACTTCTGCTCTGACATCGATTTACTCAAAGGAGTCTTCCCTTAACACTGAGAAGACTTAAACAACAACAACGACCTGCGTATTAGACAGGGCTTCCTGCATTGCCTGTTAATTACAAGTTGAAATTAGATGCCACTCTGCACCATCCTGACTTCATTGTAGGATATACAGATGCCAAGACCTTCTTTACAGAA
>PVKC010035888.1:0-13357 GCA_004027635.1 Crocidura indochinensis
TATGTTTGTTCTGACTATTCAGATGTGTTTCTTGTAGTCAGCAGAAGGTTGGATTCATCTTTTTGATCCACTTTGCTACTCTGTGTCTTTAAATTGATTAATTTAGTCCATTAACATTGAGGGAGGTGACTGTCATAGGATTTAATGTCATCTTTGTAGATATCTTTCCTGTGTTTGTTGGTCTCTCTTGTCTTAGAGTATACCTGTCAGTTTTTCCTTTAAGGCTGGGTTATCATCTGAAGTTTTTAAGCTGTTGCTTATCTATGAAGCTATGTATTTTTCCTTCATACCTGAATGTTAGTTGGGCTGGGTGCAGTATTCTCGGTGAGGCATTCATTTCATTCAGTCTTGTCACAATATCTCACCACTGTCTTCTGGCCTTGAGAGTTTCTTGCGACATGTCTGCTGTAAGTCTTAGGTTTGCTCCTTTGAATGTAATTTCCCTTTTTGACCTTGCTGCATTCAGTATTCTACCTCTATCTATGGGATTTGTCATTGTAATGATGATGTGTCTGGGGGTGTTTTCCTTTGGGTCTCGTTGCTTGGTACTCTTTGGGCATGCAGGATTTGGTTGCATGTAGTTGTTAACTCTGGTAGTATCTCTTTGATGATGTCTTTGACAGTTGATTCTTCTGGAGATCTCCTACTTGGGTCTCAGGGACTACAATGATTCTTATGTTGTTTCTTTTGGGTTTATCAAAGACTTCAGTTTTCATCTGTTCACATTCCTTGAGTACATTTTCTATTGCCTGCTAGTTTGTCCTAAGGTTCTTTTCCCATTTCTTCTGCTGTGTTGAGTTTTTCTGCATCTCATCTTCCAGTAGTCTGATTCTCTCCTCAGCTGCTCTTACCCTGCTGTTGAGGGCATCCACTGAGGTTTTCAGTTGAGCTACCATGTTTTTCAGGCCTGCAATTTCAGTTTGAAGTTTTCTGAGTTCTGTCTTTGTGTTCTGTTCAGATCGATCTATGCTTTCTTGGAGTTTTACAAACATATTCCAAATTTCTATTTTAAATTCCTTATCCAAGAGGTTAAACAGAGGGTTGTGATTTTTAAGGTCGTCCAAGCCATCATCTTCATTCCCGGTGCCTAGTGTTTGCCTATGAGCTTTCTGCATTGTCGCTCTAATAGTGTGGTTTTTCCTGCGTATTGTGATGGGTTTATTGGTTAGAAAGAGTGCGCAGCCACGAATAGAAGTGGAGCGGCAGCGCTCTTCTGGGACGCCAAGAAATCAGGACAGTCAGAAGCAGGAAAAGAGTCCCCTCTGTCCTCAATGTTCTTAGCAGAGTGCAGCAGGGCGGTGTCTCCCTCAGGAGTACCACTCGACCCTCCAATTGGGAAGCTCTCCACCCGGACAGATCTTACTCACTCATTGGCTCACTGGCAGCTTCAGAGTACAATGATTTCTGTGTTCGCTTCCCAGGGTTCTGATCTCAAGGGAGAGCTCCAAGATATCAGGACAGACAGAAGCAGGAAGAGAGTTCCCTCGGTCCTCAGTGTTCTTAGCAGAGTGCAGCAGGGCGGAGTCTCCCGCAGGAGTAGCACTCAGTCCTCCAATTGGGAAGCTCTCCACCCAGCCAGATCTTACTCACTCATTGGCTCACTGGCAGCTTCAGAGTGCAATGATTTCTGGGTTCGATTCCCAGGGCTCTGTTCTCAAGGGAGAGCTCCAAGAAATCAGGACAGACAGAAGCAGGAAGAGAGTCCCCTCGGTCCTCAGTGTTCTTAGCAGAGCCATCAAAACATTTTCATAATGCAAACTGGGTATGGTATCTCCTGTGACTGAGCACCGAGGTGCCACATTTGGTCTTCCACCCTTTGTACCCAAGAACCCCTATGAACAGAAAAACTGAGAATTTATTTTAAATTTAGTAAAGTTGAGGCATTAAAACATTGTTTTGAAATGCTTCCATTGGATTCAGTAATTTCTCATCATGATCTTTGCCTGTATCCTGTATACGACCCCTAAGAAATTATTATGGGCCTTTGTAATAAAAGGCTGGTTACATACCTGTTCTCTCTACACTGCTGTTTCTGCTGTTGCTCATTTCTTTATGGTATAATGTTTAGTCGGACTGTGTGTTCTTTCTCCTCCATTTGTTTTGGGCACTACTTCACAGTATATGTTGATTATTACAGTATTTGGTGTTTCTACTTTGTTAATCCCTGTTATTTGATCATATATTGTGTATATTCTAGGTACTTCAGAATAGTGCTATCATTCTGTGTTTATCTTTCATATTCTGACTTACTTCATTTAACACAATATTTTCTAGGCCCTTCATGTTGCTGCAAAATATGTGATTGTATCATTTCTAACTGCAATGTAGTATTCCATTGTGTTTAGATATCACATCTTAATGATCCACTCATCTGTTGTTGGACATAGAGGTTGGTTCCAAGACTTGGCTATTACTCTGAGTGCTGTGATAAATAGTGTGGTGCACACATACTTTGGGATGAATTTCCTTCTGATTTCGGGGTAGATACCTAGGAGAGTAATTACTGGGTCAAATAGCAGCTCAATTTTGAGTTCCTTTAGCACTACCCAAACTATTTTACATAGGGGTTAGACTAGGGGGAATTCCCACCAGCAATGGATGAGAATTCCTTTCATACTGCATTTCCACCAACATAGATTGTTCCTGTTATTTTTGATGTGGGTCATCTTCCCTGGTGTAAGGTGCTACCTCATTGTTGTCTTGATTTGGATTTCCCTAATGATGAGTGAAGGTGAGCATGTTTTCATGTGTTTGTTGGCCATCTTTCAGTCTTTCTCAGAGAAGGGTCTATATCATCTCCCCATTTTTCTATGGCTTTGTTTGGTTTTGGGGGGCTCAGCTTTCTGAGTGCTTTGTATTTTCTGGATATCAGCCCTTTATCTGATGTGTTGAGTGCAAAGATTTTTTTTCTCATTCAGTTAATGTCTTCATGTTTTAACTTGGGTTTCTTTCATCATGCAGAAGCTTTTTTGTTTGATGTAGTCCCACTTGTTTATGTTTGATGCTAAAGTTCTTGACATTGGTGTTCCATCCTCAAAGACTTTTTTGATATATAGGTCTTTGAGTGTTCTGCCTATTTTTCCTCAATAAACTTTATAGATTCGGGCCTGATTTTGTGGTCTTTAATCCAACACAGCAAAGTGGCTGGCTACAAAGTCAATACACAAAAGACATTAGCATTCTTCTATAGAAATAACGAAATAGAGGAGAGAGAGATTAAGAATACACTTGCATTTAAAATAGTATCAAAATATTAAGTACCTAGGTATCAACCTTACAAGGGAAGTGAATGATCTATAGCAGGGAAACTTCAAAACACTTCAGAAAAAAATTGAAGAGGATCTTAGGAAATGGATGAACATTCCAAGCTCATGGATAGGTAGAATCAACATAGTCAAAATGACTATCCTACCCAAACTCCTATATAGAGTTAATGCAATCCCCATCCAAATTCAGGCATCATTCTTTAAAGACTTAGAACAATTAATCATAAAATTCATCTAGAACCACAAAAGACCCAGGATAGCCAAAAACATCCTGAAAAACAAGAAGTTGGATGGCATCTCTTTACCTAACCTGAAGCTATAGTATAAAGCCATAGTGATCAAAACAGCATGGTACTGAAACAAAGACAGAGCCTCAGGCCAATGGGTTAGAACAGTATTTCCAGACATAAGTCCCCAGATATACAGTCAACTAATATTTAATAAAAGAGCCAAGAACTTGAAATGGAACAAAGAAGTTCTCTTCAACAAATGGTGTTGGTACAACTGGAAAACAACCTGTAAGAAATTGAAAGTTGACTCATACATCACTCCTTATACAAAAGTCAACTAAAAGTGGATTAAAGACCTCGAAATCAGACCCTAATCTATCATTAACTTTTAAAACTAGGTTCTTTAATTAAATTTAAAAATTTAAGGAAAGACTCAGGTCCCAAAAGAAAACTGACACCAACAGATTATAGGAAAACTGTCTATCTATCATGAAAAATAAGCAAATCATAAAATTTTTCTACACTGTGACTAAAGAAAAGAAGTCCACTATAAGAATGAACCCCTAGATATTTGTTGTTCATGTATGTCATACCATAATTGCAGGTTTAAAAAAGACAAAGCAAGGGGCCGGTGTGGTGGCACTGAGGTAAGTTGTCTACCTTGCCAATGCTAGCCAAAGAAGGACAATGGTTTGATCCCCCAGCGTCCCATATGGTCCTCCCAAGCCAGGGGCAATTTCTGAGCGCTTAGCCAGGAGTAACACCTGAGCATCAAATGGGTGTGGCCCAAGAAAGCAAAAAAAAAATAAATAAAAAGACACATCAAGAGGAAAACACACAAATATAAAAAATAGCTAAGGACATATAGAATGGATTCTAACCAAAATATAACCAAAGTAACTAATGATGTGTTTAATAGGACGGGCCTGTGAAATCTACTCCAAATAACTTCCCCTGAATACTAATTAACTTTCAAGAATTACAAGAAAATAAAAATTCAGTATAAGAATTTGGTCCATCAGAAATAGAGACTGTAAGCATTTGAATCATTTAAATATTTAAAAAATCTTTTAAGTTAAATATTAAATCTTAGCAGCTTAAACTGAACATTTAGTTTAAAATCTCTTTTAAAGTGCATTTATAAAATAAAGTAGACAGAACTTAATGAATTACAACTTTCATTCAGAAGGATAATGTACACCTTTATTCATTGCAGCATTGAGTACAATGAGATATGAAATCTATTTAGTTATCCAATGACAGATGAATGATGTAAATAGACATATTCTAGTAGCACTTTTCATTAGCAGCATAATGAACATGTGGCATGTACACCCAAAGATTTACTAAGTTGCTGCAAGAGAGAGTAAATTTATGCAATTTGCTGCAACTTGGTTGGAACTAGAAGATATCATGTTGAATGAAGTAAGCCAGACTAGAGAAAACGAATGCATGGTGATTTCATTTATATGTCGTTTTAAAATAAGTTAATGAGGAAATATAGTGCAGTAAGGGAGGATGCTTAGCTTACCCTTTATCCCAGAACTTAAGGAGGAGAATGAAATAAAGGTGGTAAGGAAGAAGATGAAGTGAAGTAATGTTGCAACAGAGGTTAGGACTTTTATTATATAGACAATGTGAAAGACGGGTAGAACTACAATCCAAAGCACAGACCCAACAACATTGAAAACATGAGTTCTAAGTTGCATTACTGAACTTCGTAATGTTCTTATCAATCAAGGTGGCAGTCATGGAGTGGGGGAAGGGAGATGATGTAGTATGGGATCACGACACTGATGATGTAAGTTGACACTGGTGGTGGAACAGTTGAGTTTTTAGGCATATAATGTTTCAACACCAATATAACTACTGGTGTCAAATCCCATTCTCCTATTACCAATGCTCCCATATTCTGTCACGCATTCCAAACAAACTCCTCCACCCTTGCCTGCCTCCTTAGCAGGCACATTAAAATATGCTGGTTTCAGGACTGGCTCTGTGGCGCTAGACGTAAGGTGCCTTCTTGCCTTGCCAGTGCTAGCCTAGGACGGACTGTGGTTCCATCCCCTGGCACCCCACATGGTCCCCCAAGCCAGGAGCGATCTCAGAGCACATAGCCAGGAGTAACCCCTGGGCGTCACCGGGTGTGGCCTAAAAAACAAAACAAAACAAACAAAAAAAAACAACTTTGCCCCATTACTTTATTTTCTCATGTTCCTTATCACCTTGACTTCTCTGTCATTTTCCTCCCTAGGATCCGGGGTCAAGGATAATCTAGTCTTCCTCCCCTTACTAAATTACATTTCCTAATACAGCTATTTTATATTCCAATTATAAATGTGCACTTTCCGTGCTTGTCTTTCTTCTTCTCATTTACTCGATCCAGTTCCAACCAAGTTACAAAAAATTGCATGATTTCATCATTCTTTGCAGTCTCATTGTATTCCATTGTGTATATATACCACATATTCATGATCCATTCATCCATTGTTGGACACCTAAGAGTTGATTCTATATCTTAGCAACAGTGATCACTGTAGTTATTAATAATGTTGCATATATGTCCTTTTTAATGAATGGTTCTTTATTTAGAAAATTTAAAAACTAGGGTAAAAAGTAAATAATGCAGAAAAAGTAAGTAGATTTGGATAAGGTTCAAATAGAAAAGCCTAAGGTTGAAAAATGTGGACATTAAAAATATCAACAATTATTTACTGTGAATTTCTGAGGTAATTGAAGAATAAAATGATCTGCAGTGTGAAGTTTAAGGACATGCGGCAACAAAAAATAAATAAGAGATTTATAGACACGAAAGAATGAAAAGAGTTAACACATAGACATTGAGAGTTTTAGAAACTCACAATGTAAAAATCAATCTTCCAAACAAAGAATGACCCAAATTTTCAGAACTGAAAAAAGCTAGTGTCCCCAGATTCAAGAAGTAGCTTGTTCCTAACAGAATAAGTAACAATAAATCACAACTAAATACAATATGGGGAAATTGAAGAATAAGTATCAGCATTAGAGAAAAAAAGATAAATTACCCATAAAGCCACCAGTACTGTATATATTGCATCATCAATAAGATATCAGGAAAAGAATATATTCATAGTTCTTGGAGAAAAAAAACCTATTTAATAAGTTATATACAGCTAAGCTACTATCCTAAGTAGAGCATAAATATGTTTAAAGACATATAAATTATTGGTTTACTACTCATAGACTATCATGAACAGAACTACCAAATGGCACATTCTCATAGAAAGAAAATAGAAATAAAAGTTTAAATGCAAATATATCAAAGCCAAACGATTTTATATCTTTAACTAATTTTATTATCTATTATATATTATTGGTATCCAGATTCTGAATTAAGCTTTTTATAACTATCTTTTGAGATAAGTACCAATATAATCCCATTTTATAAATAAACACCTGAGAGAGAGAGTGATATAAGATTCATGCCCCAGAGAAAGACAGAAGGGAAGTGTGGGAGGAAAACTGGGGACATTGGTGGGAGAAAATGTTCATGGTTAATGAGTGTTGTACACTGCAAAATGAAATTCAATCATGAGCAACTTTGTAATCATGGTGTTTAAATAAAAGGAAAAAAGTAAAACCTCAGAGAGGTATAATTAACTTGTTCCCTGTCACACATTTTAGGTAACATCTAAAAAATCTGTACATATAATCATTTTACTCTATTATCTCTCCAATAAAAGTCAGCAAGAAAGTATCAACATATTGTCAAATAATAGAACAAAACCTTAAAAATGCCATGCAGTGAGAGATCATAATTAAAGCATTCTAAAGATATTTAATCTTCAGAAGGAAACATTGATTAAATTTAATATGCTTTAAATTTAATGAGCAAAACTGAAAAGGGATTGTCATAAATGGATTTAAGATCACTATTAGAGATAGAATTTGTATTCCCTAAGTTGAATTTTGGAATGAGCATTGAGTCAAAAAAAAATCTAGAAAACTGTACTAATTTACCACTTCAGTAAAGTCTGCCTTCTTCCTTCCACCTGCCTCACACAATTGTTTGATAATTTCAAATTTTCAATCAAAGGTCAATGGTTGGTCCTGATTTGCTATAATGTCCAAGGTTCTCCTTCTCTATACAGCACAGAAGAGTGACACAATTCTGTTCATATTCTTCCCTCTATGGCAGATTTCACTTACTCTGGAGCCCTCCTGACCTAATGTCAAGTACTTATTCTGAAAGTCACTTAATTTGTTTTAATTTCAGTAGCTTTTTTCATTTTAAATTTCTTTATTTAAGCACCTGGCTAAAAATTATATACAACTGAGATTCTCTCATAGAATGAATATCATCCTTCATTAGTGCACTTTTCCAGTAACTTTTTGTCCTTTGTAATTTTTTATTATTATTTAAAGAAATTTATTTTTTGTTTTGATTTTCTTTTAATAATATTTTATTTAAACACCTTGGTTGCAAACATGATTGTGGTTGGGTTTCAGTCATATAAGAGGACACCCCCATCACCAGTGCAACACACCCACCACCAATGTCCCAAATATCCACCCCCCCAACCCCTACCCTGACCCCACCTGTACTCTAGACAGGCTTTCTATTTCCCTCATGCATTACCATTGTAAGGACAGTTATCAACGTAGTTATTTCTCTAACTAAACTCATAATTCTTTGTGGTGAGATTCATAAATTGGGCTGTAACTTCCAGTCCTCCTCTCTTTTGTCTCTGAAAATTATTGCAACAATGTCTTTCATTTTTCTCAAAACCCATAGAGAATGAGACCATTCTGCATCTCTCTCTCTCTCTGACTTATTTCACTCAGTGTAATCGAGTCCATGTGCATCCATTTATAGGAAAATTTCATGACTTCATCTCTCCTGATGGCTGCAAAATACTTCATTGTGTATATGTACCACAGTTTCTTTAGCCATTCATCTGTTGAAGGGCATCCTGTTTGTTTCCAGTCTTGCTATGGTAAATAGTGCTGCAATGAATATAGGTGTAAGGAAGGAATTTTTGTATTGTATTTTTGTGTTCCTGAGGTATATTCCTAGGAGTGGTATAGCTGTGTCATATGGGAGCTCGATTTCCAGTTTTTGGAGGAATCTCCATATTGCTTTCCATAAAGGTTGAAGTAGACGACATTACCACCAGCACTGTATAAAAGTTCCTTTCTCTCCACATCCCCACCAACACTGCTTGTTCTCATTCTTTGTGATATGTGCTAATCTCTGTGGTGTGAGGTGGTACCTCATAGATCTTTTGATTTGCATCTCCCTGATGATTAGTGACATGGAGCATTTTTTCATGTGCCTTTTGGCCATTTGTATTTCTTCTTTCTCAAAGTGTCTGTCCATATCTTCTCCTCATTTTGTGATGGGATTAGATATTTTTCTTTAATGTTCTGTCAATGCCTTGTATATTTTGGATTTTAGCCCCTTATCTGATGGGTATTGGGTGAATAGTTTCTCCCACTCAGTGGGTGGCTCTTATATCCTGGGCATTATTTTTTTGAGGTGCAGAAGCTTCTCAGTTTAATATATTCTCATCTGTAAATCTCTGTTTTCACTTGCTTGGATAGTGCTGTTTCCTCCTTGAAGATGTCTTTAGTCTCAATGTCATGGAGTGTTTTCCCTACGTGTTGTTCTATATTCCTTATGGTTTCGGGTCTGATATCGAGGTCTTTAATCCACTTGGATTTTACCTTCGTCCGTTATGTTAGCTGAGGTTCTAAGTTCAATTTTTTGCAAGTGATGAGCCAGTTGTACCAACATCACTTGTTGAAGAGGCTTTCTTTGCTCCATTTAGGATTTCTTGCTCCTTTATCAAAAATTAGATTGTTATATGTCTGGGGACCATTGGCAAAACTAACTAAGAGAGAGAGAAACTTGATAACTTGTATTAGAAATGAAAAAGTGGGGCCCGGAGAGATAGCACAGTGGCATTTGCCTTGCAAACAGCAGTTCCAGGACCAAAGGTGTCCCATATGGTCCCCCGTGCCTGCCAGGAGCTATTTCTGAGCAGACAGCCAGGAGTAACCCCTGAGCAACACCGGGTGTGGCCAAAAAACCAGAAATGAAAGAGGGGAGATCACTCCCGATACTGCATAGATTCAAAGGGTAATCAGAAACTGCTTTGAGAAACTCTATGCCACTAAAAATGAGAACCTGGAAGAAATGGATAAATCTTTGGATTCTTATAACCTTCCATGGGTAAATAAAGAGGATGTACCATATCTAAACACCCCCATTACTATTGAGGAAATTAAATTGGTAATCAAATATCTGCCCAAAAATAAAGGTCCAGGCCCAGATGAATTAACTACTGAATTCTTTCAAACCTTTCAAGAGGAACAACTACCAATCTTTCATGAAATTGAAAAAAAAACAGGAACACTTCCAAATATCTTTTATGAAGCCAACATCACCTTAATACCTAAACCAGACAGAGATGCTACCAAAAAAAGAAAATTACAGACCAATATCGCTGAAGAATGCAGATGCAAAGATCCTCAACAAAATCCTGGCAAATAGGATTCAATGCCTCATCTAGATCATTTATTATGATCAAGTAAGTTTCATCCAAGGAATGCAAGGATGGTTTAACATCATTAAATCTATCAACATAATACACATCCACAAGAAAAATTAAAATAACATGATCACATCAATAGATGCAGAGCAAGCATTTGATAAGGTCCAACAGCCATTATTGATGAAAACTCTCAGCAAGATGAGAATGAAAGCAACCTTTCTCAATATAGTTAAGGCCATTTACCACAAGACAGTGGCAAATATTATCCTCAATAGAGAAAAACTAAAAGCCTTCTCTCTAAATTCTGGCACAAAGCAAGGCTCTCCTCTTTCTCCACTCCTATTCAACATAGCACTAGAAGTACTTGCTATAGCGATTAAGCAAGAAAAAGATATCAAGGGAATCCAGATAGGAAAGGAAGAAGTCAAGCTCTCACTGTTTGAAGATGACGTGACACTCTACTTAGAAAACCCTAAAGGCTCTAACACAAAGTTTCTAGAAACAATAGACTCATAAAGAAAGGTGTCAGGCTACAAAATTAACATACAAAAATCAATGGCCTTTCTATATACCACTAATAATAGAGAAATAGAGAAGAAATGGACATTAAGAAAACAACCCAATTCACATTAGTGCCGCACAAACTCAAATATCTTGGAACCAATGTGACTAAATATGTGAAGGACCTATACAAAGAAAACTATAAAACTCTTCTCCAAGAAATAAGAGAGGACACAAGGAAATGGAAACACATACCCAGCTCATATATTGGCAGCATCAATATCATTAAAATGGAAATACTCCCCAAAGCATTTTACAGATTTAATGCAATCCCTCTATAGATACCCATGACATTCTTCAAAGAAGTGGACCAACTCTTTTGAAATTCATTTGGAAAAATAAACACCCTCGAATAGCTAAAACAATCATTGGGAAAAATAATATGGAAGGAATTGCTTTCCCCAACTTTAACCTTTATTACAAAGCAATAATTATCAAAACACCATGGTATTAGAATATCCTTTAAAATTTTATATCTTACTTTCAAACATAAATTTACATTTCTTTTTCTGATGTAGTAACTTTTATTTCTTCTTTCCTAATCATTCTTGTCAAGATTCCAATATTATGTTGAATGCAGTAAGAAGTGAACATGTTTTGTTTTATTCCTAACCTTAGAAGAAAATTAATTTCTCTGCTGAATACTATGCTGTTTTTCTAGTATGGTTTTTATTTCATTTACTGTTATTGAATTGTCATGAATTGCAAAATTACAAAAATTATTTTGATTTAATTGCATTTGTACCATGTTCCAGTAACAGTCTCTTCACCTGTGTCCACTACTGTCTTCAGATGCCTCACTTTCCTTCACAACTACATCATGACCATTGAAGATACATTTCCCCTCCTTAGGATAGCTTTTTTGTAGAGGTATTTCCTTCTTATTTTATATACTATGTGAGATCATATGAAAAATTAAATTTACTATATTATTTATATATATATAGAAAAACAAATATTAAAGTAATTCACAAAAATCAAATACAAAGCAGAAAGCAGACTGTACTTCTCAAAATACTATACAGATTTTGTGCAATATCCTCTATAATCTCAAAGACTTTTTCCAGGACATGGAGCAAATCTTACTAAAATTCATATTCAGCCCCACACCTCCCCCGATAGCTGAAGAATCCTTTTTTAATGAAGATGAGGACATTGGTGGTGAGAAATGTGCACTGGTAAAGGGTGTTCTACAGTGTATGACTGAATCTCAACCATGCACAAATTTGTAACTCTGTATCTTATAACTGTGATCTGATTAAAGAATTTATTTATTTAGAAAAGAAAATGGAAATTCTCCTGGGCATTGGCCACAAAGATGCCCAGGCATGAAATTACTACACAGGCAATGACAACAAAATATAAACAAATGTGAGTACATCATAAGAAAAGGTCTTTTTTACAGCAAAGCAACTTAAGTGCTAATAAAAAGGATATCTTGCTAAATGATAGGAAAAATATAGACAACACAGTAAAGGATTCATATCCAATCCATGTAAGAACTCGTAAAACTCAACAGCATAAATTTCAATGGTACCATTCATAACTGGAGCAAAGATATAAACAGACACTTTCCAAAAGACATAGCATGGCCATCAGACATGCTCATCATAATTTATAATTAAGAAAATTCAAATCAAAAGAACATTGAGGGGCCAGAGTGGTGGTGCAAGTACTTGCACACGTTAACCTAGAACGAACTGCGGTTCAATACCCTGGGGTCCCATATGGTTCCTCAAGCCAGGAGTGATTTCTGAGCACATAGCCAGGCATAACCCCTGAGCATCACCAGGTGTGGCAAAAAACAAACAATTAAACACAAAACATAAACAAAACAAAACAAAAGAGCATTGAGATAACATCTCACAGTGGTGATAATGGTATATATCCAAAAGTCCAGAAATAGCTATTGTTAGCTATGTCATGGTGAGAAAGATACTCAAAGTCACTGTTGGTGGCCATGCCATCTGGTTCAGCTTTTATGGAAAGCAGTATGGAGATTAATCAAAAATAAGAACAAAACTTCCAAATGACTTAGCAATCTTACTTCTTAGCTTCTATCCCCAACACAAAACATTAATTCAATAGAATATATGCATACCCTATGTTCTTCACCTTACTTAATACAATAGCCAAAGTATGTAAACACCCCAGATGCCCAACTTCAGGTGATAGATCAAGAAGTGTGGTATACATATACACAATGGATTACTATGCAGTTCTAAGAAAGTACAAAAATCATACCATTTGTGATAACATTGATGGACTAGAATATATAATGTTGAGCATAGTCACTCAGAAAGAAAATGTTAGATACAGGATAATCTGTCTCATGTATGGGACTTAAAGATACACTTTACTGCAGTAACAATGGTCTAACGGTAACATAATGGGATAATTGGTTCACATGATTGAATTAAGAGGGTTGAAAAGAGGGGTCTTGAGGTGGCCGTTGAGATGGATGTGGTGTTGAACTTATGTGCATGAGAAACCATTATTAATAATATTGTAAAATACAGAGTTCCAATAAAAAATTGTAAATAAAACAACAAAAATTAAAACATAAAGTAAAATTATAAACAATTTGTAGGTATAAATTAAGGTACTAAATATTTGCAAATTTAATTGAGTAAAGCACTGTTCTATAAAATTACAGCATAACGTAATAGGGTTTGTCATAGGAATTAAAGTGATAAGTGATGTTATTGGAACAAATTATAAAATTTATGATCTTTAAATAAATTTATAAAAATGAAAAAAAAAT
>PVKC010035889.1:0-13360 GCA_004027635.1 Crocidura indochinensis
TCCCACCCCAGTGTGACCTTCCCTCCACTATTGTCCCTTGTTTCCCTCCCACATCCCTAATCTGCCCCTTTACAGACACAAATAAATTTACTTCATGTTGCTTGTTATATAAAAGCCTATTGGAATGTCAAAAACTGAGATCAGTAAGGGTGTGTTTGAAATTATTATGTACTTCTCTTGATGCTATTACTAATTTTATTGACTAAACTTTCTACTTTATGTTTTGTGCTGGTAGTAGTCTCCATGTGTTATCGTTTACACTGAATATGGTGGTCTTCTATGTTACTTTCCCATCATATGTGTAGTGATCCTATTTGAGTGACACACCTAAGAAATTTTGAGATGTCACATGGCCACTGTGGGTGCACAGTTCAGGATCTATAAATCTGGATTTCATTTTTGTATTATGCTCCTTCATATTGTCTGCATATTAACCAGAAAGCAGTTTAACTATAATAAGCTATTTTAAACTTAACTATATTCTTCCTGTTGTTATCTCAAATCTTTGCCTCTAGCCAACATTCTATCCCAAACTGTTACCCCTTCCTTTATAACTCCTTCCTAGTGTCCCCACTCCATTTTTAGATAATTGTCCCAAGATGGTAGTCTCTCTTCTTGGTTCAGATTGGTCAATACTTAATGACAGTTATCCTAATCTTCCTTACCTTTGCCTCTTTATAGATCAACACTACCAAGTTATAGTTTAATACTTTTCTTCATTATTCCAAGACTGGAAATATTTCTTTCCTTACCTGACATGGTCAAAAAAAAAGAAAAATATCAGCTATATGTTCAAGAGATGAGGAGACAATCTCAAGGATGCCTGAGCACTAAGCCAGAAGACTGAGAATGTCCAGTACAGACTACCGGTCACTGGTCATTTCTCATTGGTCATTGGTTATTAGTGTGACCCAACTTTATTTACAGACAAATCCATGGGAACCTCAAGATTCTACCGGATGGTGGTTGGTTTGGTGGGAGAATGACGTCATCAGTAAGCAGGTTAGAGGTAGTGGCTAGCCAAGATGGAGGTTCAATTTTCAATGAGATGACCAGGTAGAGTAGAGAGACAGATCGAATGAAGCAGGTCGAGATGTCGGGAAATGTAATCATACAAAACCCATATATGACAGTCTCTCTTTCCTTGAGCTTTTCTGTTAGGGAAATACTATTAATTAAATTAATGAACTTACATACGTTTACTATTTAATAACTCTTATTTATTACTTACACAATTTCCCAACATTAATGTTTCCATTAGCATATTTACATAATAAAATAAAATCACTATTTAGTAAAATGTATTATATTTGAAATGATGTATTTACATAGTTCAAAACATTGTAAATTCATTTGAGATGTAATTTTTTAATTTTTTTGTTTTGTTTTTGGGTCACACCCAGCAGTGGTTACTCCTGGCTGCACTCAGAAATCACCCCTGGCAGGCACGGGTGACGATAAGGGATGCTGGGGTTCAAACCACTCTCTTCCTAGATCAACTGCATGCAAGGCAAACTCCCTACCACTCTGCTATCTCTCTGGTCCCTTCTTTAATGCTTTTATTTAAACCATCATTATTTAAAATATTTAATCATAACTTGGTTTTACAGATCCAGTATTTCAAGACCAATCCCACCACCTCCATCCACCAATGATCCCAGAGTACATCCTATGACACCAACCCCATACCTCTAGCTGACCATAATAAGAGGCACCCTCTAAAATTTATTTGTGAGAGTTTGAGTTTCATGAATTTCATTGTTGTTGACTGTAGCTTGGATAGTTGGTAGTTTTGTCTTTCGTTCATTTTTTCTTTTTAGGCCACAACAGGTATCACTTGGGAGATACTTCTGGCTCTGAAATTACTCCTGGAAGGTTCAAAGGACCACTTAGGACAGGGGTGGGGAATACTCATGAGACACATGTGGCTCCCGGCCAAAATGAATGTGGCTCTTTGCCTCTTATCATTATTTTGTATGCTGTGGCTCTTTGCAATGTTTGGATTTTGTTATGCTGCTTCTGAGGAGGGACCTCTGAGGAGAGATCTCCGAGCGCAGTGTCCCTCCCGCCTCCAGGCTGTGTCACCCCATCTCCCATCCCTCAGAAAACACTGCACGGGCCAGCGAGCTGGGGTACCGTGTGTCACATGCTGGATCACATCTTGTCGTTAGTTCTTAGTGTGGAGGACACAGCACACCCTCACCACCACTGCAGGATTTTGACCTTCACTCAAAATGGCAAAATGCAATATGTGTTTAATAAATTATTGTTAAAATTATATGCTTTGGTGTGAGTGTCTGTCTGTTTTGGCAGGTCACTGCGTGGTGTGTCTCTCTGACACAGTTTAAAATTTATGACTCTTTGTGTTGAACTTGTTAGCCACCCCTGACATAGGATGCCAGAGGGATTCTGGTTACACAATGTTCAAGGCCCATGCTCTATCTACTGTGATATCACAAAGCCCCCTAGTTCCTGTCCTTAACATCACCAGTGCACTTGAAATTTCTTCTAACCTGTTCCTTTTAAATTTTTTTGTCTTTGGGTGTGGCCCCAAAACAAAGCAACAAGAAGAGATAGTATAGCAGGCAATGCACTTGTGGTTGACACCATTTGATCTGCATAATTCCTAGCACTGCTAGGAGTGGTCCAAAAAGGTAAAATTAAGGGGAAGGGGAGAGAGAGAGAGAGAGAGAGAGAGAGAGAGAGAGAGAGAGAGAGAGAGAGAGAGAGAGAGAGAGAGAGAAGAGAGTTGAGTGAGAGAGGAAAGAAAGAGAGGGAGAGAGCAACTATACCATCTTATTCCTGTATCAAATCATGCTGAAAAAGGATGTATATCTGTCCCCAACCTTCTCATTCAAGCATTAGCGATATCTGAAAAAATAACATGAATCATCTTGTTCTGCCTCATATTTCTTTTTTGCTTTAGTTTGTGTTTTTCATTTTCTTTCCTTTTTTTTTTGTTTTAAAGAAATCTTGAAATACAGTCCTTTCACACTAATTTTACTGAAGTTTTAATTGAGTGGGTGTTGGATTTTGTCAAATTTTTTCTCTGCATCCTATGATATTATTATATGCATTTTTTATTAAGTTTTTGGATCACACCCAGAAACACTCAGGGATTCCTTTTGCCTCTAAGCTCAGAAATGGCTTACAGCAGGCTCAGGGACCATATGGGAGGCCAAAATTTGAACCACTGTCTTCTGCATGCAAGATAAAAACCCTGACTCCATGCTGTCTCTTTAGCCTTTGACTATACCATTTTTATCTTTTCTTTTACGGCTGTGGTGTATGAAGTTAATTGATTTGTGTACATTGAACCATCCTTGCATTCAAACTAATGATGAAACACACATGATCATGATACACAATTCTTTTGAGCTCCTGTTAGATTTGCTTTGCTGAAATTTTATTGAGGATTTTTGATTCAATTTTCATCAGTTAGATTGGTTTCTAGATTTATCTCTTGGTAGCTTTGGGGATCAATGAACTGTTAGCTTCATAAGAGGTGTTAGGGTGAATTCTTGTCTCTTGGAATCTTTGAAAATGTTTATGGATCGATGTCAGCAATTCTTATCTGACTGTTAGATAAAACTTACCCGTAATAAATCTAGCCCTGCACTTTTTCTTGAAGAGAGTCTTAATTACTATTTTAATTTCCTTGCTTGTGTATATCCTATTTAGTCTATCTACTTAATCCTCTTTCATCTTTCTGATATATGTTTCCATCAACCTGTGTCCAATTCTTCTAGATTTTCTAACTTACCAAAATAAAGTTGTTCATAGTAAGCACTGATGAGGTCCTGAATATTGGGAGGCTCCGTTTTAATTTCTCCCCCTTTCATTTCTGATTGACTTATATGAGCACTCTCTGTGTTTTCAGTGTGACTCTTGCCAGTGGTTTGCCTATTTTTGCTTATTCTTTAGAACAGACACCTCCTGGTTTCATTGATATTTGTATTTATTTCTTGGTTTCTATGTTATTGATTTCTGATCTGGTTTTATTTCTTTCAGTCTGCTTTGTTTGGACTCCTTTGTTGTTGGTTTTCCAGATATTTAAGGAGCACCCTTAGGTTATTGATTAAATCTTTTTCTTCTATCTTTATGTAGGCCTATATTGCTTTGAGTTTTTCAATTATGACTGCTTTTGTTGTGTCCCATAAATTTTGGTAACTTGGTTCTTCATTATCATCAGTCTCAAGGAACCTCTATTTGTTCTTTTATTTCCTCTTTGAATCAGCTGTTATTAAACAGAATGTTGCTCAATCTTCTTGTGTTACAGTTTCACCACATTTTTATAATCAATCTCTATCTCTGTGGCATGGTGGTCTAGTAAAATGCTTGGTATGATTTTTGGTATGAATTTGAGTTATTATATTTATGTCCTAAAATGTTATCTATCCTAGAGAAGGTTCCGTGTGTACTAGGCGAGAATATATAATCAGTTTTTTGAGGATAGACAGCCCTGTGTACATTCTTTAGCCCCAGTCTTCTAGTTTCTTATTAAGACTCTCCTGTCTTTCTGATTTTCTGAGTAGGAGATCCATCCAGTGCTGAGAGTGGTGTGTTGAAATCTACTACTTTCACATTTCTGTCCAAATGTTTCTCTAATTTGTGAACAAAAGCCTTACCAACTTTGCTGACTGCACATTTGGTACATAGATGCTGATGAGAATTAGTACTTTTTGGTCTATTTTCCCCTGATCAATAGTGTTCTTTGACCCCCCAGGTTGCTAGATAAGTGGTTCCTTCTCTGTCTAGCTTGTTGTAAATGGGGTATCGATTCTGTTATAGTTGGCTTTGGATTTGGTGCAAAGGCGGGGAGATATGGGATGCATGCTGGGAACATAAGTGGAAGGAGGACAACATTGCTGGTGGCAATGCCCCTGATTCAATGTCACTATAACCTAAAATACTGTGATAATTTATAATCCACTTTGGTTAAAATAAAAATTATTAAAATATATCAAAGAATACCCCAAGTGTTAAGTTAAAAAATAAAAGTAAGTAGTGTCCTTCCTTGTTTACTTTCTTCAGACTAAAATTAATTTGGGCTAATAGAAATATGGCTATACTTGCTTAGCTTTTGTTTTTCAGTGGTTTATATTATTAATTTCCATCCTTTACATTCTGAGCTTGTGTTTAACATTATAGTTGTGCTTCCAGTAAGGAGTGATTAAGTTCTACCTGGTCCACCTCTAAATGGTACCTTTTTATGGAATACTTTATTCAGTGACATTCAAGCAAACTATTTTCAGAAATGACTATTGGCCGATTTTATTATGTAGGGTTATTGCTGTTACAACTGGTTATTTGTTTTATATATGACATTTTTCAGTAGATCATTTTAGTGTCACTTTGGTTGTAACTAATTTGCAAATTATTGTTTGTTTGTATTTTGGTTTGTTTTTTTTATTGGTCTGAGAATGGTTTTATCATTTCTACCCTTATAAATGAGAGGTTTGCTAGGTAGTGGACAACAGGTGAAATTGTTTTATTTTCATTTAATAATTTGAATATGTTCTACTTTTTTTGCCTGAACTATTTCATATGGGATATCTGATGTGTTTTTTTTTTTATTACATATATGAGGTTTTCGTTCTTGACTGCTTTAAGAAGTCCATCTCTCTATGGTTTTTGTCATTTTGATTAGTGTATGTCTTGGTGTTGTTCTGTTTGAGTTTTTTTGTTTGATACTCTTTAGGCCTATTGTATTTGTGTGGCTGTAACTTTCCGGAGTGTGAGAAAATTCTCTGCTATTATCTCTTCCACTACTTATTCTTCCCCTTTCCCCTTTTCCTCCCTTTGGTATTCCTATAGTTTAGATATTATTTCTATTATATTTGTTCATTAAGTACCCCCACCTTTGGTTTTTCCATTGTCTCTCTTTAGATTTGGTGACATTCTTTTTTTACCAACACTAGCTTTAATTTGACTTCACATTCATGTCTATGGTTTTCCCATGCGTGATTCTGTTACTATGGCTTGTAACTGTGTCCTTTAGATTCTTCAATTCTGTTTGTATGAATTCTCTCATCTTCATAAGAGGTTTTCTTTGAGTTATTTGTACTGTTCATCTACTGATTGCTCAATTCAAGGGCTAATGCCTCCTTGATTTCTGGTGCTAAAACATTAAGTGTTAATTGTATTAATTGATTTACCATAATTAGGTCTTTTGATGGGTTTGTACATGAAGCATAATTGATATTTTATATCTTTATTTAAAGATCTTCATTACAAATATGATTGTAGTTGGACTTTTGCAAGTGAAACTACAAGAATAACTGCATTTAGATTGAAAAATATGAGTTTTTCTGAAAGTAAACTTTACATTATTGACGTTTTGGGGTTTTTGCTTGGTTTTGGTTTTAGTATTCTTTTGTGGGGGTCACACCCAGCAGCACTCAGGGATAAATCCTGGCTTTATGCTCAGAAATTACTCCTGGCAGACTCTGAGGGACCATATGGGATGCCAGGATTTGAACCACCATCCTTCTGCATGCATGGCAAATGCCGTACCTCCACACTATGTCCTCACCCCCCCCCTTTTTTTTTGCCACACCTGGTGATGGTCGAGTTTTTCCTGGCTATGTACTTACATATCGTTCCTGATTGGGGGGACCATATGAGACGCCGGGGGTTGAAGCAAGGTCCATCCTAGGCTAGCACGGGCAAGGCAGATGCCTTACCACTTGCACCATTGCTCCGGCCCCTCATTAGTGAAGTTTATTGCAGCTTTTGAAGGCTCAGGAAAGGAATGAGCAGCTTATCTTAGAACTTGCATATAAAGTGACATTTTTGAGTGCAGTTTTGCAGAATGATGTGTTCCAAGACTATTTTCATTTCTGCATCAGAGCAATATTAGTTTGAATTTGAACCCACATGCTGTATGTTCCCCAATGTACAAACAGGAATGTTACCTGAGTGAATAGTAAGAGATGAATCATTGCCAACTGCAGTCCCTTTAAAGACTTATTTATATTCTTTCCCTTAATTTAATCTTCTTTGGGCTGGTTGTACTGAGTAGTATCAATTTTCTTTTTTTTTCTTTTTCTTGGTTTATATAATGAATTGACTAAAATAATGATTTTTTAGGAGCAGGAGTGGAGGCACGGAGCGATAAGACATCTGCCTTGTGCACTCTAGCCTAGGATGGACCACAGTTAGATCCTCTGGTGTACCATATGGTCCTCAAAGCCAGGAGTGATTTCTCAGCACATAACCAAGAGTAACCCATGTGCATCACCAGGTGTGGCCACCCAAAATAATTTTTTTATTACATAGAGAAGTTGTTATGTCTGGAGCAAGCTAATGTAATTATTAGTTGTTATGTCTGGGGCAAGCTTGATCTTAAATTGTGTAGGGCTTTTTCCTGAGGGAACACAACCAGAAATATGCAGGTGTCACTCCTGATTCTGCACTATCTATACTCCTAGTAATGTACAGGTAATCTTACAGGATACCTAAGATTGCACACATGGAGACCAGGTATGAGACAGATGTCTTATTGTTTTGTTCTTGCTTAGGCCCTAATAATTAATTGCTTCTCCATGTGTGTAATTCTACTATTATAGCTTGCTAACATGTTTTGTAATTACCTCAGTTCTATTTGGATTGAAGTCTCATCTTCTGAAAGAGTTTTCTTTGAGTTGATATAATTGTTCATCTGTAGATTGTTTAATTTTGCAACCTAGTACTCCTTGATATCGTTGCTAAGACATTAAGTATTGATTTTAGGTCCTCATCTATAATGCTCATGCGTTTTAGTGAACTTAAAATATGCCATGGTTTTTCTCCATATCCCCAGCTGCAGGTGACTTCCTTAGCTTCCTTGTTTTTCTTTGCATTTGGTGGGTTGGAATGCTGGAGATGCAGGGTTTTTAAAAATGATCTAATGAACTATTTGTATAAATGTTGGTTAGAGGCATATCTGCTTTAGAGGTTATTTTTCAAAGCAAGCAAGATTTTCTAAATATAATAAAATATATTGAAAACTAGTTCATTTCTTCTTCTGGATTGTGGGCTGTATATTTTCTAAGGGAAATAATTTCTAGGTCCTATTTGCTTAGAATTATGCGGTATAAATTGAAGTACCTTCACAGTAACTTTTGTGCAGTTTGGGAAAAGGAGGATTGATGGGAGGCCCATGTAGACCTATCCTGGGAGCAGTAGGCTTGAGCTCCAGTCAGAGTCAAAACCTGGAGGGCAGCTATGGGGAGCCCTTGAGGGATATCTGGAGTTTTTAAAGGGGTACCCAGGCGTCACTGTGCCCGCCCCTCCGAGGTAGGGTTTGGATGCTTACTCCCTAGTTCTAAAGATACAGTATTTTTTTGGCAATTGGATGTTCTAAAATTGTGGTTTTGAACTCAGTGGTGATTAAAGTCATTCTAAATTAACAATTTGGATTATAAGTTATATGGCTTGTGAATTATAATTCAATTTTATTTGCTTTTATTTTTTTGGGAGGCCACCCCCTGGGACGCTCAGGTGTTACCCCTGGCTATGCGTTCAGAAATCGACCCTGACTAGAGGGACAATATGGGATGCCGGGGATTGAATCAAGGTCCATCTTGGATCGGCAACATGTAAGGCAAATGTTCTACTGCTGTGCTATAGCCCCATAACTCAATTTTAAACAGTGTGCTATAAAAACATTGTGTTGGGATAGGAATTTTTTTGGGAGGGGGCACAACTGGTGACACTTAGGGGTTACCCCTGGCTATTTGCTCAGAAGTCACTCCTGGCAGGCACGGGGGACCATATGGGGAACCCGGGGATAGAACCGTGGTCCGTCCTAGGTTAGTGCAGGCACCTTGCCTCCAGCGCCACATCCCGGCCCCGGAATAGGAATTAAGAATGGAATAGAATGGTAAAATAGGGGCTAGAGTGATTAAACAGCAGGGAGGGCATTTGCTTGCACATAGACAACCCAGGTTGGATCCCTGGCAACATATATGGTTTCCCTGAGAATTCCAAGAGTAACTTCTAGTGCATAGTGAGGAGTAATCCCTGAGCACTGCTGCGTGTGGCCAAGAGACTGAAAAAAAATGGTGAAATTTTTCATCTAGAAAATGTCACTTTTCTTTTTTAGCTAGTCAGAAAGATATTGAAAACTTAGCAGTGATAGTCCTGCAGCTTACCCCTTAGTCTTATATAAATCCCCCTTTGTGACTTCATTAAAATGCCATTTTCTCACGAAATTTTTTATTTCTTTTTTGTAAAAACTGGAAGACATGCTATAAGATCTAGTTGATGTTGGGGTCCGGGAGATAGCATGGAGGTAAGGCGTTTGCCTTTCATGCAAAAGGTCATGGTTCAAATCCCAGTGCCCCATATGGTCCCCTATGCCTGCCAGGAGCAATTTCTGAGTTTGGAGCCAGGAGTAAACCCTGAGCACTGCCAGGTGTGACCCAAAAACCAAAAAAAAAAAATAATAATAATAATAATAATAATAAGATCTAGTTGATGAAACAGTGCTTGTAAACAAGGGCATATTATCTAGATGAAATGCAATTTGAGTACCTATGGCTACAGTAGATAGGAATCTGATGTGTGATTTCTACCACCATGCTTCTAGAACATGGAGAGCCTTATTGGATTTATGAATGTTCCACTCATTTGGAGGTGGTCTCGGGGGATGGAAATGGTGCGGAAGAACAGAAGAAACAGTTTCAGAGATAAAGCTATTGCAGATGAGATGGTGAGAACTTTGTGCATGACAGAAGCAGAAAGTGTTGGAAAAAGAGAGATGAAAAAATTTTATTAATATCTTTATTTAAACACCTTAATTAAAAATATGAATGTAGGTGGGTTTCAGCCATGTAAATTATAGAACCCTTCACCATTGCAACATTCCCACCACCGATATCCAAATCTCCCTCCTCACATCCCCCCCACACCTGTGTGCATGATAGGCTTTTCACTTCCCACATTCATTCACATTGTTATGATAGTTCTCAGTGTAGTTATTTCTCAAACTGCACTCACCACTCTTTGAGTGTGGACATATGCTACATTTCTCTTGACTTGTTGGATGTTGACAGTTGACCCTGAATAACTCTGGGTCTGAGCACTCTTCTGCTGGGTTCATTCTCCAGTGATAAGTGAGCATACTCAGCTGTGATTATTTGTGGAGAGGATGAATCAAAGCTTCTAGAAATGTGTCTCAAATCACTTTTTGTGGTCCACATAGACTCATCTACCTTCTTCCACCAATTCAAATTGGATTCTTTGAACCTAACCCTCTGTCCTGCCTTTTCCTTCCTTCTTAATTTGACCCCTAAAATACTTCCTTCTAAGCCCTGTCTCTTAGTTTACAAGTCCTTTCTTTCCCTTATCAAGTCCTTTCTCTTCTAATCTTATCTCTCCACTCTGTGTCTCTTCAGACTTAACTTACCTTCCCCCTCCCCATCCCCCCTTTTTTTTTGTTTTGGTTTTGTGTCACATCAGGTAGTACTCAGAGGTTATTTTTGATTCTACACTCAGAAATCACTCCTGGCAAGTTCAGGGGACCATATGGGAAACCAGAATTTGAACAACTGTCCTGCATGCAAAGCAAAAGATTATCTCCATACTATTTCTCTGACCCAGACTTCCCCTTTTTCTCTTGCAGCTATCAACCCCCACCCTGACCAAATATTAGTTGCTGCAACCAGTAATTCAAAATGCAGAGAATTGAACGCATATTAACTAATGCATATTGAGTTTTATTTGTAAATTATATATTAGAACGAATAGGGAAATGTCTATGGAGAAGCATTTGGTCCCTAAATGGACAACAACAACCCTAGTTAACACCTACATATCCAGAGTAGAGAGATTTGTTGATGTGTCTTCCTGAGGGAAAAATCGCAGTGTCCCAAAAGAAGTGTTCTTGGAAGCATTATACCTCTCACGCTGAGCCTTCTGTTTCAAGGCCTCACGCTCAGGCCTCTGCTCCTCAGTGATAGGTGTTGACATCACTGGTTCTGGTATATTTGGCTCTCTCCAGGGAATTCGTTGGGCACTAAAGTCTTTCAGTAAAAATTGATTTTGATTCTTCAGTGGAGACTGACCCTTGGTCACAGGTTTAATGTGAGTGTCCCTCTGGAGACAAGAGAATGTTGCTTGAACTGGAGCAGGTCTAGATGTTTCAGGTGGAGTGATAGGCGGGATACTTGGTTTTTTTCAGAGTTGCTTGAGGTGCATTCTCCGAGGAGGACTGAGCTGGTCTTTTACAATATGCCAAAGGGGCAGGAATTGGCTGGGATGACTTGCCAGCCGTTGGTTGAGTGACACTGGAAGAACAAGACAGGGTAAGTTGGTTTGTAGCAAGAAGACTACCAGCCAGATGTTGTGGGCTTCGCCTTGGACAAACAGGCTTCTCCGAGGGAAAAATGGCAAAGGTATTAATTTGGCCTTGCCAGGAGGTGGCAACTCATAAACAGAAGATGATGAACTATTTTCTCCAGCATTGCTGCTAGTTGTTTTGGATTGGATTTGAAGTTGCTCAACATCTTTTTCCTCCCGTGTAGTATGTGGTCTAAGTTTGAGGATAGAAGATGGCTGAAAGCCTTTTGGCTTATTGGAGTTTTCGAGGAACCTGGACGAAGACTGTCCGGGGGTTGGATCTCTCCTTTTCCCTAAGGTGTGAAAAACCTGAACAGACTCTAGCATGTGGAGGCCTAGGGAGCTTCGAGGCTTTTTGAAAGACTTGCCTAAGCTCAGGTGGATTCCTTCTACGCTTGGTCTACGCATTCTTCCCTTCTGACTCTCCTTTCGTGCCTCTCAGCCAAAATGCAGACGCATTTTGGAAATTTTCTGTGGGGAATAAGAGAGAGATGAAAACATACAAGAGCCTGATTATCTCTCACTATGACAGGAATATTACCATAAGTAGGCAAAAGAAAGCTTCTTATACTAGCACTCACTGACATACCAAAAGTCACAAGTTTTAGGTGGTTCAAGGGCTGGAAGATTTTGGCACTTTTTGTATGTGGCACTATGCTCTCAACTTGGCGAGTACAACTAGCAAAGATCGGGTAGGCTTGTTTGTACCTGGTTTTCTTGCATACAGGGAGTTTGTGCTAGCTCTTCCTGCTCTTCCTGAATGCAAGGCAATTAAGTGCCTTATTCCCTCAACTATTTCTCTGGCCTGCATATTAATTTTGATTACCTGGGTACAGAACCTTGGCATGTTAACTTTCTTGCCAGTCCTCTGCTTTGAGCAGTACAATGCCAGAAACCAGGAGAAAGAGAACATATTAATATATGAATTTGTGGTCCAGGAGAGAGCAATAAGCTCTTACCATTGCAATTTTCAGTTGCTCATTTTGCTTGTGGAGTTCAAGTGAACCTAGGGTTCACAACCCCAGCCCTGTTGATCAAAATAAAGTAAGCAACTTGACCCTACTCACGGCTGATTTTTGAAATTAACCTCAGAAATAATTACATTATGTAATTAATGTGAATGTTTTAGATAAAATATACGTATATTAATATTTAAAAACATATAAAGTAGCAGTAAATATTTAAGTTTAAGGTAATTCAGTCATTTTCTTGCAATTTAACGTTTTTTTGTTTTTCGGACCACACCCGTTTGATGCTTAGGGGTTACTTCTGGCTAAGCACTCAGAAATTGCCCATGGCTAAGGGGAACATATGAGATGCCGGGGAATCGGTTCCTGGTCCTTCCTTGGCTAGTGCTTGCAAGACACACACCTTACCTCTAGCGCCACCTCGCCAGGCCACAATTTAAAGTTTTTATCTCACCTGCTTTACCAAGTTCTTAATGATACAGTTGTTTCAGCCATTAAATGTTAAACACCAATCCCACCCCAGTGTGACCTTCCCTCCACTATTGTTCCATTTCCCAGCAACCTTCGTAATCAGCCCCTTTACAGAAACAAATTTGCTTCATATTGTTTCTTAAAAAAAAAAAAAAAGGCTATTGGAATGACAACAACTGAGATCAGTAAGGGTCTGTTTCAAAGAAGGAAGGGAGTAAGGGAGGGAGGGAGGATGGAAGGGAAGGGGAGAGAGGGAGAGGAAAGGAAAGGAAAAAGAAAGGAAGGAATGGAAGTGAAGTAGGGGAAGAAGGAAGTAAAGAATGAAGGGAGGTGGGAGAGAGGGAAGAAGAAATAGAAAAGAAAGAAAAATTATTAGTGAGTATATTTGTGAAAATTACTGTATCTCCAATAAAGTCATTAATATAATAAAAGAAATTTATTAAGCTCTTTTTTAAGATAGGACCTTTCAAATCTTTTAGTTAAAAAAAAACTCTTCAGGGGCCTGGGAAATAGCATGGAGGTAAGGCGTTTGCCTTTCATGCAAAAGGTCATCGGTTCAAATCCCGGTGCCCCATATGGTCCCCCGTGCCTGCCAG
>PVKC010035890.1:0-13360 GCA_004027635.1 Crocidura indochinensis
AAAAATACCTATTTATACTAAATCTAACATTAAGTTTTTATTAATATTTTTCAATTATATGGAATTTTAAAACGCAATTATTTAAAATAACCATAAATCTTAAAGTTTAATGCAAGAATTTATAAACTATGATTCAAAAATCAAGTATCACATATTTCTTATTAGTATATAGGCATGATCTGTGCATAATTCTTCCATTTTTTCCAATACTCAGGGAAAATATAAAAGATAAAAATATTGTGATATGTTAAAATTATATCAAATGCAAAATTGAGCACTAATGTTATTTTATTTATAGATTGCCACAGGGGCCAGAGAGTAGCACAGCTGTAAGGCGTTTGCCTTAGGCGCAGAAGGATGGTGGTTCAAATCCTGGCATCCTATCTGGTCCCCCGAGCTTGCCAGGAGCGATTTCTGAGCTTAGAGCCAGGAGTAACCCCTGAGCACTGCCGGATGTGACCAAAATAAATAAATAAATATTGCCACATTGATTTGTTTATGTGTTCCATATGTTGCCTATGACTGATTGAACCCTATAATAGCAGAGTTGAATAAGTACATAAGAAAACATATGGTCCACAAAACCGAAATTATTTATTATCTGATCTTATAGACATTGTTGCCAATACTTTGCTTAAAGAATACCAGCCCAGTTAATTATAAGTTGTGATCATTACATATCTAATTTTCTATTCGCTAAAACAAATCTATCCTATCCATGTTACAGTCTACTTCAAGTACACTTTTAAACATAAAACTTACAACAAATTTAGGAAAATAGTTGCCTTGTACCAAGCCTAGCATGATTCTACGCCACACAATGTATGGTCTTCCATAAACTTCCTGTAATTATTCCTGAACATAGAATCAGGTATAGTTTCTTAACATGCCTGAGTTTTATAAAAAAAAAACTATTATTTTAAGTATAGTGGTAAATTTATGCTGAAGAAAAGGGGATAAAGAAACATACAGCAACAAAATTTTTCAGAAAACAAAAAGGTAAGTCAAAAAGGCAACAAAAAAATAACATATCCATATAGAAATCAGATTTTTCATTTTTATAATTTTATTTACTGTGATTTGAAATACTATCAGTAATAATATGGCTTCATGTTTACAATGTTCTAGCATCATACACTTTGCCATTTACCTCCACGATTTTTTCAGGGTTCCGTCCTCATACATTTTTCCCTCCTACTGTGTTTCTTTGCACTCCATATACGAGAGAGGTGATTCTGACATTTTGCCTGTCCTCATCATTCTAAATAATATTATTCAACCTTTTACTCACCAGATGTATCTACATAGCATCAGATTGTATGATTTTATCCTTCATTCATATGTGAGTAGTTGTCTAATATATTATGTCATGATGTTTACCTAATCAGCTGTTCTTAGACACAAGTTTTTTCTAAAACTTTAGCTATAGTGCTGCAATGTACATGAGCTCAAATATCTTTTTGATTTAAGTGTTTGGGCCCTTGAGGTAAACGTCTCAAAGATCACTGGTACACATGGCATCATTTTTCCACCTGCTTTGTTCATGTCAGTCTCACAGAGGAGAAGTGATCTCTCACTGTTTAAGCTTGCATTTTAACTGATGATAAGAGATAACCACATTTTCATATCTTCTTCCCATTTTCTGGGTGCCATTGGTTTTTTTTTTTTTGCCTTAAACTTTACAAGGCTTTATATATCTTTATATTATCTTCATGTAATGTGGGGAATGGTCAAATATTTTTTGATGTCTGGGATGTCTATTACATTCATCATTTCCATTGTGGTTCAGAAGCTTCTTAATTTGATATAGTCCACTATTTGTTTTTGCTTCCATTTGCTTGAAAATGTCAGTGAATCATTAAAGATGTCTCTAGATTCAATATAATGAGTAGATCTATATATACTTCAGTATGATTTTTGGATCGTGGTCTAATATTAATGTGCTTTTTATCTACTTTGTATTAACTTTTTACCTGGTGTAAAATCCCATTCTCAATTGTATCTTAAAACATCAAATACCTTGGAATAGACTGAATCAAAGAGAATAACTTATATAAATAAAACTACAAATTGCTACTAGCTAAACAAGGAAATAGAAATGTATCTGTTACTTATAGATTGAAAATATAAATATTGTCAAAATAACAATTCTATCCAAACTACAGATTCACTGTAATACCTATAAAATGCCCATGTTATTTATTAATAAAACAGAAACCAAGTAAAATTTATATAGAGTAGTAATATGACCCCCACCCTGAAGAGCAAAAGAAATTCTTGGAAATAAAGAGGACTGAGATTTTTATGAATTCAACATTAAATTTTATTGTTTTTTTCTTTTGGTTTTGGGGCCACACAGTGTGATTCTCAGGGGTTACTGCTGGCAATGCACTCAGAAATTTCTCCTGGCTTGGGGGGAACAAATAGGACGCTGGGGATCAAACCGCAGTCCTTCCTGGGTTAGCAGCATACAAGGCAAATGGGCACCTCTGCACCACTGCTCTCGCCTCTCAACATCAAATTTTAGTATAGTTTTGATAATCAAGACAATATGGTACTGGAATATGGGCAGACTCTTGAGCTAATAGAATGGAATTGAGAGCCCAACTTAAACACTTTCAAGTATCTGACCAATTAAACTTCAGCAAAAGTGTATAAAGCAGAGCAAAGAAAACCTTCTCCGCATATAGTATTAGTAGCACTGATCAGTTACATTTCAAAAAAAGTATGAGAATCTTAAGAAAAAGTTAGATCAATATGAATAGATCCATAATGCTCAATTTCTTTTATGTTTCCTTTAAACTTATTTTTAATGCTTCCTGTTTGATACTTTTAAGTAAAATAAAGTTAGTTAAAAAATGTGAAGATTGAGAGTTATATTTTATGAAAGAGCACAGTATCTAAGAGGGGAGAAAATCAAGAAAAATGTTTTCTATAACTCTAGTTTTGAGAGATTTTTGTGCCACACTCAGTATTGTCCAAAAGTTCTCCTGGTTCTGTGCTCATATATTACTCCTGGTGGTGCTCAGGAGACCATAAGTAGGGTTGGGGATGAGAAATGGGTTTCATAAGTAAGTCAAGTGTTTTACTACCTGTATTATTTATCTGGCCTATGAACTATTACTTGTAATGTTTAATTATAGCAACTCTATTGACCCTTATTAAAACTCTAAATATAAACCTCTTACTATTATCATAAGAACTGATAAAGGGAATATAGCATAATTATATAGAAATTGACAGATATAGAATTGTCCCTCAGTTAGGATGCCAGTACTTATTATTTTTACAGAATAACTGATCTTCATCATCACATTATACTTTAGTATATATTGACTTAAAAATCAATAATCTGGGGCCCGGGAGATAGCATGGAGGTAAGGCGTTTGCCTTTCATGCAAAAGGTAATCGGTTTGAATCCCGGTGCCCCATATGGTCCCCATGCCTGCCAGGAGCAATTTCTGAGCATGGAGCCAGGAGTAACCCCTGAGCACTGCCGGGTGTGACCCAAAAACAAACAAAAAAAAAATCAGTAATCTAAAAATCATTGTGAAATACACTGTCAAATCCAAATTCAAGTTACTATTATACTTAATAATTTTAAGACCTTATAAATCCAGGTTCTTTTCAGAAAAAAATAACTGAGATTTCACTGATGCAAGAAAATTAATTACACTTGTATGTTCAAGACTATAGGCCAATAATTATATCATCCAAATAATGTATATTTATTAAAATCACCACATTTTAGTCATTTCTACAATAGTTTTAGGAGGTATGGTCATTTAATAATCCTGTAAACAATACTATAATCATATTACATTATAATATTTTAAATAATTTTAAATAATAAAATAATTCTCAATCAGAGCTGGAAACTAATGAAGCTCGATGTAGACTATTTTTGATTCTTAGGTTATAAGATTAACTAATATGCCAGGCTGAGAATATTTTTAAGGAATTAAAAATTGAGAATAATCAGGACCTAAATGTATATGTTGTATGAGAACTATATTTTTTTTTAATTTTTATTTTAAACATATTGGCTTACATATTGTTGACAATCATATTTTAGGTACAGATTAACATAAAATCAGGGGAGCTCCCATCACCTAAAAGACCTCCCTCCACCTCCGTTCCCGTCCTACTTCCCATATCCTCTCTCCTACCCCCTCCCCCCGGGGTTGCTAAAGCAAGTGGTCCCCTCTGTGCCTAGCTTACTACTTGGTGGTCTTACACCTGTTTGGTCTTGGTTACCCCTCTTTCCCCCCTAATTGGGAGGCGGGAATAGTTAGATCAAGTTATGTGGATTTGTTTGATAAAGAAAAAAAATAGAGGATAAAGAAAAGAATGGATAAGTAAAAATAAATAAATAAATAAATAAAGTAAGGGATCAAATACTCTGGGAATGGGTGGAGTCCTTCTAGAGGTTTTCATTTTTGGTTTGAGAAACATAGGGAAAAATGAAGGTATATTAGTAGACTTTATTTTCAAAATAAAATAGGTCACCTCCCCTTGACAAAACAATTACTTGAAAATAAGACTTCTGAAGCACATACATGTCATCATTGAAGACATATATAGCATAGTATCTTCAGTTACACACAACATACCTCTCTCTCTTTCTCTCTCTATTTCTCTCTCTCTCACTCTCTCACACACACAGTATAGTAGTAAAATATGCTCCTTTGGTCAGAAAGATCCTGAATGGCATGATTTTTAGCAATAAATGGTAAATTTAGACTCTTTCTATGATAAACAGCATGTCTACACAGAAAGAGAAGTTGTTTTAAAGTCAAGGAATGTCTCTCTTTGTAGCAACTCTCCCAACCAGCTTTCCTCAGCATCAGATTTGGGTACTGTTAAAACAATGTTTGCTATTATTAGTGGACTGTTCGTAATGAACAATCTGCTTCTGGTAACAATAGTTCATGTAGTCTCTAAACAGCGATGAGCAGAAAGATAGTGCTAACTGTTCAAACCTATTACTATTTTTAAGTCCATTTCAAGATAAGAGCCCTTTGAAATAAAGCAGAGGAACCTCACTCGACCTTTTGTCTGTAAATTGACTTGGATATTATCGACACAATGCATTGCATTTTATAAGAACTGAGCTATTTTAAAAGACAAATGCTGACATTAAAATGTAACATTTAATATTCTGCTGGCAGTCAATGAAAGCACACAAAATAGTTACACCATAATGTGAGATGATTAATTATGTAAATGAATATAACTTCTATTAGTTAGACATTTTTGTGACAGAATTTTTTTTATTTCTTAGAAAGGCATTTTTTTTTTCAAATAGAAAATGGGACATAAGAAAAATGTAGCTTAAGATCCCAGAGTCAGATGCAAATTAGGATGGTTCATTAAATAATACTTTCTCTCCCCAAATGTAAAGTTTAATTAGTAAAAATCTTAGATCATCTCTGAAAATTAAAAAGTTAATATCCATTTGATATAAACATATCTTTTGCAAAAGCAAAAATAAAAAGACTGGCTTCTTAATTTTATCACTGCTCCTTAAAAATGAATGTTTGGGTTGGAGAGATTGGTCTATGGATTTTTCAATTCATAATGCCTGGTTCAATTCATATTACCACATGATCTCCTGAACTTTTTTGAACTGAACTATAAGTACATATACAGGTGATATGGCCCTCAAAACAAAACCAAAAATATTGAACACTTATTTATGTTACATAGAATACACATTACCTACTTCTTATAAAAGTATTAATAATGGCAGGGACCAAAAAATCTGGCATCTATTACTGCCCTAACAGCATCCTGGGAAGATAATTTAAGTTCCTAAGTTTCAACTCAGTTTTTCAAAAATGTTCATTATAAGTTAGGTCTACAGTGGCCCTATAACATACATTTTGAAACGCATTATCTTGTTATAAAATTGATAAGCTGACATCTGTAAAACATTCATGAAAATAAAATTGCATTTTTAATAAATGTCTCTGCTGTGTAATCTATTTCAGTGATGATTTATGCATTACAATTACTTCTGAAATTACCCCAAATCACAAATTCACAGGAAGTGTAAGCTCTAAAACAGTTTTAGAATGATACTTATTCCCTTTATTATCAGGGAATTATTTATACATTTCTATAGTTATTGAACGTAAGCAAATTTATTCCTGTCTATCAAACAATAATACTTATCAGAAATGTCAATAACTCCACATCGATGTCTTGATGGTCAAGAAAACGTTAATCTTTCCATGCCCCATAGTACATTTACTAGTCTGTAATTCATTATTTGTCTTTATCTAAGTGCTGTGTGAATAAATCTGTAAACTTGCCCACAAGCTTGTTTTCATTTATGATTAAAATTTCAAAGTTTAAAATTCCCTGTCTTCATTAAAAACTAAGGGATTCTGTTCTTGAGCTTCATTTCTTTAATAGTTAAATATCAGAGCTTTGCAGAAAAGTCATTCAAAAATATTTTAAAATGTACCCTTGTATACCTCTAGATGGCAAACTTTAGTAATATTTTACTGACCTAAATTCAGTCTCTTACTAATTCTGTCTAATCTAACGATTAAAATGATGTTCTCTTTAATGAGTGAGTCAAATGTACTTGTGCAACTCTAGAACAAAATTTTAAAAAGTGAATTGTAATTTTTTTCTAAAAGCTTTTGCTTTCTTTAGGATAAATTAACTGTATCAAGATGGTGTCCTGGTATCTTTTAGCTGTCTTTTTTTGATACATGACAGTTCTGCAAATGTTCATCTAGTAAATTACATTAACTGGCTCTTAAATTAAATACTTTATTTATAATAATAAAATTAGTTTCATTATTGGAATTTCAGAAAGCACAAAGTATAATAAAAAAAAAGTCTTTTTGGAAATATTAAATAGAATAACCCTGCTAGGATTGATTCCAAATCTCAAAAGCCAGGAGCAATCCTTGAACATAACTGACTAGTTGTGGCCCTCAAACATATATTAAATATATAAATAAATGCATAAAGATATGTGTTTGGGTTTTATATTAGAATTCTTAACACTTTAAGCACTTTAAGTGCTTTATACTTTACACTTTAGCACACAACCAACACAACCAACTTCCAAAATATCCATCTCTTTATCACATTTATTAGTGTTCATTTAATTATTAATCACTGCAATTTCCTAATTTAAAATATTTTAGTTTCAATACAAACATTGTATTTATGTGACAGACAAAAATAAGCTTGGAAATAAAGTCTATAAATAGAACAAACTAAAGTACTGAAAATAACTATGTATATAATGATTGCTTTCCACAATGTTGACTATAATATTCAGCAATAGTTATGATATACACTTTCATGTCCTAACAAGGAACTGAACTCGTATTTAAAGATGTCACTGGATAAAAGAAAATATATTTCTTATTGTACTAAATACTTGATGTTACAATATACATAGTACCCATGGAATCCTATTTTAAAATGGCTGGTTACCCATGACAACTAAACTTTTAATCCACTTGGCATAAACACCTCATGACAGCTGGGTCAAAGTTCTTTTTAAATCTTAGCTTCTGATCACAAGACTGTGTTCATGATCTACAGTATATACAACAATGAAGAAGGAAATAAAAGGAACACATTGCTTTCTATAGCATGACAGAGTATATAAATATATAAAATTTTTTTGGTTGAAATAGTTTGGCTCAGATAGAGAGGTGGGCTGAACTATGAAAATAAGAAAATGGTGGATAATTTCAAGGGCATATTGACTCCAGGTTCTAGATATTTCTGAGACTGAACTGATGTTTTATCATTCCAATTAATTGTGAGACTGTCTGGATGCCATTTATAAAGACCCCATTTTAGTTTTTTCATGTTGTGTTTCAAATAAATGAAAGTAACAAAATCTGAACTAATCTTCTGTTATTTTATTATTGTAATTTGAAAGTAAAACACCTTATAAAGGAAACAGCTAGGCAATTCATGCATATGTTAATGACAATGAGCATCTTTTTTAAAATATGGTAGAGGCAAGATATGCTTTATTATAAAATCCAAGTGCATTAGTAATTATTTATGGGCATATGTAGAAAAGTACATTTAATTAAGACAACTCAATAGAAAGAAAACTCTGTGACCAGAGAAATATAAAAAAATTCAAATGATAAAAAATAAGTTTTAAATTTACAACAGCAATTCTGAATACTACTTCAGGGGATAATTACATTATTTAAGAAATATGAAAATGATTATAGCTCAAAAGATATTTTTATCTAGGTTAAACATATTAAACTGAAATGAAATAAAATGTAATGACTGAACTTAAGCTCATCTTCTCTGTTCAGAAGCTGAATACCCTTAAAAATTGTCTCATTCTTTTCTATCAGTGACTTCACCCTTTTAAACATTAATCCTTGACGATTGCTCCCAAATGCTTTTGTACATGCTCTTGGATTTTCTCTTAACTATGAAAAAGCATGAATTATTTCCACTTCCTAGTGGAAGTGGAAAATTTCACATGGAGAACACCTAAGAATTGACAATTTTGTCTGCTTGTTTTTTGGGCCACACTCCACTGTGCTCAGGGCTAATTCCTGACACTGCTCAAGGATCCTGGTGGGGCTCAGGAAACCATATGCCAGGGATCAAACTCAGATTTTGGGTTGCAAAGAAAGCACCCTACTTCAGTGTGCTGTCTTTACAGCCCCAAGAAATTAATTATTACAGTAAAATACGTTGAGTCAAGAGAGGGGCAATGTGAGGCGAATATCACATGAATGTATGAGTGTAATCTACAGAATTTGTTCTCATCCTGATTATGTCTTACTTCTACTAAGACAATTTGCATATGGTTTTATGAGAAACCAACCAAGACTTGAAAAATAATCAGAACTATTGTTTTGACTCTGTTCAGTGAAATCGCTTAAAAAATATTGTGGAAGCTATACTCATTTGTCCTCTGAGGTCTTCCAGAGTCATTCAGCAGTGGCTGGAATACTGTACATCAGATCAAGGATATTAAATCTTCAAGGTTCAACCACTTGTTCCACATCACCGTCCCCTCTTTCCTAAGATTTCAAAGATTTCTTATTCTTTGTGGCTTCAAGTATACTAGCAAGCAAAAGGGAAAATAATTGTTCATTTAGAGTCATTCTAGTTTTATAAAGAAGTCTAGATGGTATTAATTAAATGGTATATCATAAAGATCCACCATATCCTATGTTTAGGTATTTATGATCATTGGCATATTGATGGACAAAATAAAAAATATTGAGAGTTAAAAGAAAATGTGAATCAAAAGTTTGAATGTGAAACATACTGACCATTTATTATATAAAATGTAAGACCCATCTAATGGAATATTTCAACTGATCTTTACAACATAGAAGGGCATATTTTGATTGCTTTTTCTTCAGTTTCTTGCATTGTAATATATTTTTGCTATTCTCAGCATCAAAATTTTCATAAAATTTTAGTTTATGAATCTAGTATATGCATCCAAGTATGATTAAAAGAGTAAAAGTATAAAAGTATAGAGATCAATATGTAAATATAGCTTACATTAATATAAAATGCATATCATATAATACATTTATATATTTTGTTTATGTATTTAAAAATAAATGTATTTTTATATTCTCAATGTAATTTAAAATATGAATATATTCTTACATTTTAAATTTATATATTTTAAAATATATTTATATTTAAAAAGAGAAATTTTCATGAAAATGATAAAAAGATAACTAATAAGAGGATGTGAAGTTTTTAACAGACTGACTCCAAAGGTTGTCATTTCTCTTATCCATAGAACTGGACAGATTAGAAAGATTGTCATATGACTTTCTTCTCAAAAGACACTATAAAAAATTTTTATCACCCATATGGAAGCTGAAATTCTAGTCATACCTATACTTGGTTGTAGTAAAGGCACACTTGATCCTGACCAATTTATAAAATTGTTCATTGGAAGTTAAACCAAAGAGGTTCTATGGTCTTCAAAAGTCAAAGCTGAAAGTGACTGTTCAAAGGCCTATGACAGCTCCTTCCAGGTAAGGTAGCATGTATTAAGAAACCGATAAACTGAGAAATCAATAAGAAATAGAGAAGTATGTTATTCTGCTCTTGCAATTTCAAAAGTCTTGTTCAGCTGCTTCTGCATGGGGCCAATGATTGTGAGAAGTGACATGTAAAGAAAGAGGTTGATGAAATACCAAGCTGGCAGTTTGGAAGCTGGTAATCTCCTGTCCTAGAGAATCATCTTGTCTGTATTGTCCTGAGAAGCAGCATGTATGGGGAAAAAATAGGACATCTTTTAGGGAAAAACAGACTGCAGACAGGTGGGCAGGAAGGTGGTCAATAATTCTCCTTGAAAGTCAGTCCTCTGAGACATAAAGATTAAAGCTACATATTGTCTTCCTTATATATACTTTTAGGGAACAGGCAGGAGAAGGAAAAGGTTTATGACAGCCTAAGTTAGAGGAGTTTGCAAAGTCATATATTTCTTTTGATCAGGTTTCAGATTTCTAACAGTTCAGCTCTATCTTGTAGCACTAGTTGTTTTGTTGCGCACTTTTCCTTGGAAACATTGATCATTTTAGTCCACATTTTTACTAGAGGTTTGAGCAGTGCTTAGTAAGTACTAGATCCACTCTGGCCATAGTTGGTTGACTGAACCAGCAGCTCATTGAAATTGAGGATGTCCTATAACTCCTGTGGTTCTGGAAACATTAGTACTATAGCCAGAAATACTTGAGGATCTCCGTGCTGTATCTATAATGCTCAAGGGATCATGAAATGCTGGGAATACAGTGAGATAGGACACACACATTGTGCCTAACTCTAGTGCTATCTCCTTTGTCCCTCTGTTTCTCCTTTTTTAATTTTTCTAAGCAGTGTTTATCACTTGCCACTAAAAGAAAATTCCTAATGTGATCAATAGTATGCACATGTACATATTTGTGTAGATCGTATAGAACAGAAGCCTTTTTATATTTAAGTAGCATAATTATAAATTTATAATTTTGAAGCGGGGCTTTAAAACTTTAAAGCATTATCCAAATAGAAACTTACTATGACTACTCTTTAAAATTAACCTCAAATGATTCCAACACATTCATGTCAAAGAATTTCTTACTGTGAATAGCTTCAAGTGGCAGCACAAAAAGAAGTAATTGGGGAAAATTTAAAGGGAGGAAAAATTCAGCTTCATATAAGAAAAGAGGTTGAAAAAACTGGAGTCTTCAAAATGTTTGTATATCACCTTAAGTGTCTTGATCATAAATATCCATGACTTTAATTCTCCCCTTTAAAGTCTATAGTAACATGCTTTCTTTAGGCAATTTTGTACAGATTTACAGATTTTTAATAAACTTTATAGATTTCTAATCAATTTTGTTTAATACATTTGTTTCTATGTACATATGTACACATTACAATTCATATGTATTTCTATCATCTATACTTTATAAGCCAGTGTTCTTAAAAGCAGTGCTATCAATCAATACTGTATTCACTTGAGCAACTACTGTCCTATTTTGTGAATACAATAAATAACTATAATAAGAGCAATAAATAAATAACTATAATAAGAGCATCAATTCAAAGGCCTCTACCAACATCTGACCTTGGAAACCTAGACACTGTCAGTACTGGAATTATTCCTGCAAAAAAAGAAAGCCTCTCCCTTGCTTGAGGTCATATCTGAAATATCTGAGTGATGAGGACCAGATCCTGTTGCTCTTACATCCGGTGGATTTCTATTGCAACGTGACCACTGTTTAGGAGGAACTGCTGTGATACGAGTGTCCACACCAGATAGGTGCTCATGGCAGACTTTTGTGACTCTTTCTTCCCATGATGGTTTTCTAAGAGCTCAGAGAGGTTCAGATGTCTAATGAGAGTATATGCAACTTTGTATTGATGCCGCTACCTCTCAGACTCCATGAGCTTCCAAGTGAGAATACTGTGATTTAAGGGATATGCCTATCTCCATTCTTTGTCTGAACCTTAGAGCTTAAAATTAAGTTTTGTATTGGGATTGTAACACAAACTTTCCAGTTCTACTGCTGCTTAGAGCTCAATCAATCAAGAGATACAGTGACTGGGAAAGAAAGCTTTATTGGCAAAAAAAAAAATAGCAATCTGAAAGTTGATAGACTCATGTCCTCAAAGGAAATATCTTGCCTGTTTTATAAAGATGTAAAGAAGAAACGCTCAGATCATATATATAGTCCAACTGATCCTTTTACATTTTTCTTACCTGAGATGGAAAGATGTAGTCAATCACCTAATAGAAAAAGCTAAGGCTAAGTGTAGTTACAAGTAGATATAAGTATAGAATGCTAATCATAGAATTCTAATAGTATTGTTATCTTTTTATCTTTTTTCTCTTCTTTCTTTTTCATTCTGTCCTTTTACTTCTTTTATATTTTCTCTTCTTTCTCTTATCTATTTCTTTCTCTTACACACACACATACACACACACACACACACACACACACAGAAGAGAAAGTGTATAGTGCAGTGAAGATTAGTGAAAAGTGACAGACAGCAGAGCACCAGTGGCTGAACATCAGAATTTAGATTCAGACTATGGTGAGGAACCAATGCATTCAATAACTGGGCATTCAAAAAGGACAATTAAGAGCGTAATGAAGCTGCAAGACACTCAGCTGCTAAACAGCTATGATCAATGGCCATCAAGACTGCAACTAGTAACTAGAGACCAGCAAGATGTAAGCAGCAAACAGTAGGGGCAAAGAGCCTCAGAAGCTGTGTTACCTCCTATTGTATTCACAGATGAAGAGGTCTCCATTTCTGAGGCTGCTACAGAGGTAGAGAGATAATACAAGGGGTAATGCATTTGCCCTGCAGACAGATTATCCATGCCTGAGCCTGGCAATGTTTATGATCCCCTAAGCATTGCTGAGTGTGGTCTCTGGACATAGAACCAAGAATAAGCCCTGAATACTGCTAGGTGTGGGCCCCAAGCCAAACAGTCTCTCCTGTTTCTCCAGGTGTTTGGTCAAGATTCTATGCAAGGAGTTGGAGGCTGGGTCTACCCATGCGGACTGCCTGCTCTCTAACTTGGGTGCGCTGGGGGCCTTGATAGGCTCCTAGCTGCCCTCTCTTCGGCCCCCGGCCTTCAGGCCTTCTGGGGTGGCAGCCCAGGGGGCCAGACAAGGTGGGTGTGGGGGGTGTCCCCTCCTAGATGGGGTCCCAAGTTTTCCCCGCCCTTCCACAAGCTCTGGGGTGGTAAGGGTGTAGGGTGTGGGCCGGGTTTATCCTGTCTTCTGGTTCTCTATCTATCCTGTCTTGAGTTGGAGGCTGGGTCTACCCATGTGGACTGCCTGCTCTCTAACTTGGGTGCGCTGGGGGCCTTGAT
>PVKC010035891.1:0-13370 GCA_004027635.1 Crocidura indochinensis
TTGCCAGCTCTACATTCAAAGGATACACCAATTGATTACTTCTAGTCAAATCCCATTTTTTATACCAATTTTATACCTGTCTGCTCTTTGTGCCAAGCTTTCTACCATAAATAAGTCATCTTAGCCCTTATCTCTATTGCCTTTGGATATTATTACCATACTATCTTTTTTTTTATAACCCACAAATGAGCGTAATTATTCTATGTTTATTCCTCTCCTTCTGACTCATTTGATTTTACAAATTGATTTTACTGTGTCTATTCTTGTCACTATTACAGTGAATTTTCCAAGTACTATTCAAACATTTTTAAATTATAAAATTAAAAATTAAAAAATTAAAAATAGCATCAGCTTAGTGGACCTAGATGACAAGGGAGATTTAAATGCTATTTCTGGTTCTCTCATGAGAAACAGTTTAACTTCTCTGGCTTGCAGTGTCCCATATGTCAAATGATGTCATAATATGAAGAAAAAGTATTCTATGAGAGTTGAGGCAGCACAAAAACTATTCTAGAACATTGCTAGGGATTGACTTGGCAGTCATAGCTGGGCTCCAGTATGCTCTGACTGGATATTATAGAAATTTAGAATCAGACAAAGCTACTCTACGACCATAATGGACAGAGGTCAAAATAATGTCCTTCCAACATCAGACTTATAAAGACCAAAACCCCAAAGCAGACATAACTAATCACATGCCTTTCCTGTTGAGCAGAAAATTATTCTTTTCCAATAATTTTAACCTTAACTTATCTTTCTACCTCCTAGGTAAGAATGAGTAATAATACAGTAATCCCTATTTCATGATAGTGTCTAATCCTAAACAAAGCCCAGCTTTTATGAACTTTTCCCTTAAATGCCAAACCTACACCTATAAACGATTTTTTGGCATCTAAGACATCCTACTGTTGGTCACTATCCTAAGTAGTTAAACTTGTAACAAACCAATAAACTCAAGTGTGTGACTAGGGGTATGTGTTACTGCTCTTTGATTTAAGGCATCTATAATCCATTTTTTAAGAGATTTATTGTAAAACCTAAAGAGATAAAATGTTTTATTATTTTATTGAAAGTGAACTAATATAATTTCCTTTGCCTTTCAACTGTTTTTTAAACAGGAATGAATCAAATCATCAATCAAGAACATAAAGATAATGAAAATAATATATAATAAAAATAATAAATAGTAAAAATAATCAACAAAATAAAGATAAAAATGAATCCAAAAATAAAGATATTTTCTTATATTATTTTTCTCTGTATATAGACACATAGACAGACATATAAAGTTACTGCCATATGAGGATATATTTTATTTTATTTTATTTTGTTTTTTTTGGGGGGGGGGCTACACCTGGAAATGCTCAGGGATTACTCCTGGCTGTCTGCTCAGAAATAGCTCCTGGCAGGCACAGGGAACCATATGGGATGCCCGGATTCAAACCAATCACATTAGGTCCTGGGTCGGCTGATTGCAAGGCAAACACTGCTGTACTATCTCTCTGGCCCCGAGGATATATTTTAACTAAAGAAGTTCCTGAAGTATTTCATGGAGAACCTGTCTAGTGACATTGGGTTCCTTTAACTGTTGTTTGTTTGATGGTAGTCATAATGTAATATGAACTTCAAAGATAATGATGTATGTTTGAATATCAGGTGATCTCATAAACCAATGTATATTAATAAAATTCACAAAACTCATACCACTTTAGAAACTGTACCAAAAGTAATCAAAGGGGAAGTGATTTAAATAAATTATAGCACATCAAAAAGAAAAAAAATATGTTCTGAGATTCTATCCTTGATCTACTGAATCAGAAAATCTAAGATGGTGGCCTTGAAATTTATATTTCTTTTTCTTGATTTTGATCCTTGTCAGTGGTTCAAACCACTGGTGGTGCCACCTCACTGCAGCTCAGGGATGACTCCTAGTGGTAAAAAGGGATTATAATTGAACCCGGGCTTCCAGTAGGTAAAATATGCACCCTAACCCTTTGAAATACAACCCAGTGCAATCTTTCTTTAATTTTTAAAATAAAATAAATTTGCTAAGTGATTCTATTGCATATTATTAACTACTATTCTATCGTTAACCACTATTCTAAACTAGTAGCTTTCACTGGAAGTGATTCTGCCTCTAGTGGGCATTTATCGATATCTGGATACATATATATTTTTTTTTTTTTGTCATACAGGGGTGGAGAATACTCCTATTTTCTAATGGGTAAATATTCTTTTTATTCCTTCTTTTTTTCTTCTGTACTATTTTTTTTCACATTCTAAAACAAAGACTAAGAACTGTCTTCTGTAAAATGTTTATTGAGCCAATGCCAATAAATCCTATTCTCTACTTACCTTCCACTCTAATGACTACCCAAGAGATAAATGTTGCTCATTTGTGTGTACAAGGGTGAAGGAAGAGGAGCTTTGTTCTAATGCCTAAGTCCAGGCTTGATGAGTAAAAAAGGAATAAAGTCTTTTTTTGTTGTTTGTTTGTTTTTTGTCACACCCGGCAGTGATCGGGGGTTACTCCTGGCGTTATGCTCAGAAATTGCTCCTGGCAGGCTTGGGGGACCATATGGAATGCCGGGATTCGAACCACTGTCCTTCTACATGCAAGCAAATGCCCTATCCATGCTATCTCTCTGGCCCCCGGAACAAAGTCTTAATCCACACTTATTCTAATACTCTATTGCTGCTCAATTCATTTGGTTGAATGCTGGCTCTTCTGACACAAACACTTTTTCTTGCTAATTTCTTTCTACCAGGAAAAGCATTTCTCAGTACCAATAACCAAACCCTCAAATGACATGATTATGAACCTCATAGATTCAGGAATCCTGAAGGAATTTTTCATAGTCACAAATAGTGAGATAATTAGTGCAAGAATATATTGTGCTCCCATTCAACTTTATGTCATCTCCACTCATACCTATCTTTTTGCATCTGGTTCTGCTTTCTTCTGCATTAAACTCAGTCTAAGCTCTCTGAATCACAGACTACTTAGCTTTAGTGTGTACATTCAGAAACAATCTCTTCCTTGTTTGAGAGATTTCAGAAGTTCAATTCTCTTTTTTTTTTCTTTTTTTAGTTTTTGGGCCACACCCAGTGACGCTCAGGGGTTACTCCTGGCTATGCGCTCAGAAGTTGCTCCTGGCAGGCACAGGGGACCATATGGGAACCGGGGGATCGAACCGTGGTCTGTCCTACGCTAGCGCAGGCAAGGCAGCAAGCACCTTACCTCCTGCGCCACCTCCCGGCTCCCAGAAGTTCAATTTTCAATATTAATTTAGCATCATTTTTCCCAGGTATGGGAGTGAGGAGCTGAAAAACTGACCTAATTTAATCTTACTTTTGTAACACTCTCCTCACCATATCACATATATTATATTTAATCTTACATACATTTGTAAAGACTTTATGTGAAGTTTTTATCAGGTAGTTATCAGGGAGAAAGATAAACTCAACCTCTTGATTGGAAGTCCTATGGTGTATTAATATGAAAAAATAAATCAATAGACAGAGAAAGGAATGAGTCACAATGCCAGTAAAAATGTGCCTTTCTTGGAAGTTTGAAAGGTTCCATCAACCCACACATCAATCCACACATGGATTTCCAGAAGACTTTTGGGGTATCAGGTAGTTGAAGAGTATCTCAGAGATTCTGGAAGGGTGGGAAATAAGCTATATAGTGCCACTGATAAATTCAGCTTCTTACTAAAACCAGGTCAGGGACTCGAGGACAACATGAATAAAGACACCTGGTGGGTGTGCTAACCATTCATTCACACTACTTTTTCAGAGTCAAAAAGCATCAACTCATTTACTGATGACAACAATTTATTCTTTTTCCTCAGGCTACCCATTCATTCTTTCACTCATTGACCCTGCATTAATCAACAGTAATTGTGGTGACCATTCAATGCTATTTCATAGTGGTACACAGTGCCACTGGTTCCACTCACAGGACATTAACATAAAATGCAGATTATAACTCATTTTCTGCATTATTTTGTTGCTCTTATCTGTGTGAGAATAGATTGGGAAACCAAGTGTGTGCATAGTCTGAGCTTGGTGATAGATGACATAAGAGATCAGACCGACACCTCGGTACTCAGGCAAAGTTCCTGCAATCCTCATCTCTCCTGTTTGGTCCATCAAGTCCCAGGACACGGGGGACCCTTCTGGTCCCAGCAGACAAAATGAAGGGAAGGTTTGAATACAACGCTTGATGAACTTCTGACTTCTCTCATTGCCACCAAAAAGCCAAAATTTATCCACCAAGGCAGCATGGTTAACATTCAAGGCTGAGAGTTTGAACATCTCGTTGCTGTGGAGATTTCAAGAGAAAAATAAATTCAGTGAATGTGAAGAGTTATTTGTTCTTATGTGTGCTTTTATTTTTGGGGGTAACAGAATAGAAATAGAATGCCTCTCTCACAGGCGTGGGTAGGGGAAGAGGACAATGGGGGCATTGGTGGTGGGAATGTTGCACTGGTGAAGGGGGATGTTCTTTTTTATAACTGAAATCCAACTACAAACATGTTTGTGATCATGTGCTTAAATAAAGATATTATTAAAAACAAAAGACTAGAGGGAGGAGGAAGTAGCATGGGCCAGTTTGCTATCACAGAGAAAGAGAGAGATTTTAGCAGAGAATGAGGAGGAGGGATAAGGTAGATCCCAGAGGTCAGAATATTTGATAGTTTTGAGGTGAGAAGGCAAATATAAAGTCATTTAATAAGCCAGGGCTGTGGTGAGAATTATACACAAGATTTGAGAATTTGGACTCTATGAAGATCAGAATTAAAGTAGGGAGAGAAGAGGTGAGGCCATTTCAATGCAAAGAGACTTGAATTTAACTCACATAGACTTGGGTTTACCATCACCAGGGGATAATTTATTTATATCCATCAAGGAGGGAGCCAGGTTCCTTATTGTCTCTGACTTCATAAAGAGGAAGTTCTGTGAATGCTTGATTTTGGAGGAATTAATGACTGCAAGATTTTGTATCACTTCATTCAGAGTGGATTGTGTACCTAGAATGAGATTATAGGGCACAGTAATGAATTAAATATTTTCATACTTAGGGAGGCCCTGGATCAAATAAGATTACCTGAGACATGTCGTTAGAAGACCTTGCTTCTAACTATGATGTTTCCAATGGGACCAAGATGGCATAAAAATGATTTGAACAATTTTCCATGTGTCTCATTAGTGACATCATGGTCATGTGACTAATGACCATCAGAACACTGAAATCAAGTTTACAAGGATAAGGTGAATCTGATAAAAATCAACACATCAAAAAGCAACCAACATCTGCTGAGTACTTGCTATGTTATTGAATGGAAACTCATTTACCCTGTGGATAATAAATTTCAATTTTCCCATATATCCTTATATTATTTTTTAGAATTATTCATGTTCTTGGGCAGGAGAGGTAGCACAACAGTAGGGCATTTGCTTTGATTGCAGCTGACCCAGGACGAGGTTAGTTCAAATTTCAGCATTCCATATGGTTTCCCAAGCCATCCAGGAGCTATTTCGGAGCACAAAGCTAGGTGTGACTCAAAAACTCAACCCCCCCCCCGAAAATAGAATTATTCATGCTCTGCATCTGATCTTGGCCATATGCTACTTTCATTCATGGCAAAGTGTAAATTGGTTACAGGAGAGGACCTAAAAGTACTTTTTCACTGGTGTGTATCTCTCTATACTTCTGCACTCTATTGAGTAGATGAATAGGCATATATAATTATATATTATATTATAATTATATATTATATTAATATTATATTATAATATAATATATAATGATATATTATATTATGATATATTATATATACTTATATATTATATAATTATATTATATATTATATAATTATATATTATATAATTATATATAATAAGCATATATTCATATATATAATAGGCATATATAAGCTGGTGAGGTCATATTGTCCTGTCATGCCATTGTCTTAAGTAACAGCCAAAATTCAAAGTTAGACTTTCATTTTGAGATTCAAGTGAATCCATAATAGAACAACCACAGTAAACCCGATTTGAGTAGACAAGACCTATCTATGAAGCTCAGTTCAGATAGTTAAATAAAAGAATACAGGTTTTCTATGAAGCAAAATGAGACAGAAGAATTTTGGGCTATAACTAGCAATGCTTAGGGCTACTTTTGGCTCTGTGCTAAGGGGTTCCTTGTGGTCTTGTTCTCAGGACTATATGTGGTGCTGAGAATTGAAATGGGGTTGGCTGTATGCAAGGCATTTACTTTTTTTTTTTTTTTTGGTGGTTTTTGGGTCACACCTGGCAGTGCTCAGGGGTTACTCCTGGCTCCCTGCTCAGAAATTGCTCCTGGCAGGCATGGGGGACCATATGGGGCATCGAGATTCAAACCGATGACCTTTTTGCATGAAAGGCAAACGCCTTACCTCCATGCTATCTCCCGGGCCCCAAGGCATTTACTTTAACTAGTGTGCCCAAATGCAGCAAGTTAACTCATACACCTAGGTATAATGCTAAGTGAAACTATGTTCAGCATTTTATTTAATGTTCTCAATTCCTCTATTTAAGTGTTATTTTTTAATTTTTAAATTTTTTAACATTTTTTTAATTGAAACCAACATGAATTACAAGTCTTTCACAGTTGTATTTCAGGCTCATAGGAACAGTAAATTAGGGCCATCCCCACACTAGTGTTGACCTCCCTCCGCCCTCATTCCCAGAATGCATTCTGTTAAGTATAGGGAGGCCTTTATAATATTTCTCTTCAACGTCAGTTTCCCTGCCTGCTTTCCCACCTATGATCTTCCAGGTAGAAGGCGCTGTTCAGATCCTAATAAATAGGTAAATAAATCAGGATCTTTTGGGGGCAGTTAGCTGGCGGGCTCTGGCTTTTTGGAGTTGCTAGCAGGTTGACAAAGGATTCTGTGTCCAACTTTTTCACCCTCCTGTCTGTGTGGATTATTTGTAGCTAATAAATATTACCAGGATCACTTCCCCATCCTAAGAGATAGGGGAATGGAATCTCTTTCTCTCTCTGGGAGCTCTTTGAGGATCCATTACCAATCAGTCTAGAGAAAATATAACCCTACAGCAACCCTTACCTCCACCCTTAGGCCTGTGGACTGCTAGTGTAACAGGACCATTTTTTTGGTATGGATTGTTATAGTTTGGGTCTCTTGATTCTATTGTGGTTAACTTTGGTTTGCGTTAAATGTTATTATTATCTTCATTTTTAGATATGACAATCACAATCTGAGGAGGAAAGGTCTTGGGTCTCGGATTCCATATCAAACTTTAGGTAGAGAGCCTTATTCTGGAAAACATCTGGTAACTTCAACAATTGTCCTCCCAGACCTGTTTCGTGCTATGTTCATTGCTATCATTATTATTCCCAGAGTGGAAGTTCCCAGGAGAAACTGCTCTGGCACCTGGTCATCCTAAAGAGATCTTAGATAGCCCTATGAAAGAATTCCTTGGATCTTAAGTAATTATGTGATATTTTCCATTGTGACAAGCATTGCTGGCATGTTTTGAGTATGTTTCCTCACTTTTTTATAAGTGTCCTTGCACCTGACTCAACTACCTGACAGAAAACAATGAATTGGAAAGGACATTTTTCAGAAGCACAGAGAATACGCAGCCGACATATGCCTCCATCTTACTTTGGATCTGCAAAGTCTGTTTCCAGTTGATGACATCTGGGGAACTAAGGAATTCCTGGCAATTCTTGACGTCCTTGGAGTATACTTGATAGGTATTGGTGTAGTGATCAAGATCATCTGTCATTTCCTGTTATGTTTTGCAAAAGAGGTACAAAAGAAATTCTCTATAATTTATTATAATCATTAAGATTTTTCTTATATACCTTTGTAATATTAAATACTTTGTGATAATGGTATCATATTAATATATTGTCTTTTATTTTAGTCATTTATATGTTGACGCCAGAATGAAAGATTATTCAATTTATGATTTCAAAATAATACTATTTGTTTATAGCCAATGTTTTTTTTTTGTTATATGCCCAATGGTGTCCCCAGGGTACCATTAGCTCAGTGTTCAATGCTATTTCTGGTGATTTTCAGGGGCCCATGTGATATTGGGGTTTGAATCTAGGCTTTCCTCAGGCAAACCTCATTGAGTTATCTCTGGCCCCAGTGCTGTTGTTTAACAATATATTGCAGTGTTAGAGAAAGTTATACATTTACTAGATATATTAAGACTTTCTAATTAAAGAGAAACACAGCTATGTAGAAAATATCTCCAAGATCCCCAAAGTGCTTATTAGGAAAAAGAGAGAGAGAGCAATTTGCCAAATGAGAAGCACTTATTAAGCTCTTATGAAATCATTAAATATAAATGTAATAATTGGAAAGATAGAGACACACAAATGTTTTCCACAATAGTTTGAGCATTAAAACCTTTTTATTTTTATTTATTTATTTATTTATTGGTTTTTGGGCCACACCCAATATCCCTCAGGGTTTACTCCTAGTTCTACACTCAGAAAACGCTCCTGGTAGGCTTGAGGGATCATATTGGATACTGGGGATCAAACTCGGATCTGTCTTGGGTTGACCATTTTCAAGAGAAACGCCCTATGGCTGTGCTATCAATTCAAACTTAGAACATTTTAAAATAGTTGGACAATGACATTAAGAGGTCAGCAATAGTATTGCTAATACATTTTCCCCTTAAGATTGCATTTAAAATACGAGATGCAAACTTTCAGTTTTTATTCTTAATATACATTTTATCTAAAGTATTGTTTAATTTAGTATTCTTTAAAAAAACTATTATAGTACAGTGGGTAGGGTGATAGCCTTGCAGGTAGCTAACCAGGTATTGAATCATTACATACCATATAGTAACCCAAGCACTGCCAGGAATGATTTCTAAGTGCAGAGCCAGGAGTTATACCTGATCATTTCCAGGTGTGATCCCAAAACTAAAATAAAAAACAATAAAACCTAAGAACTATTATATGTGTAAGATATATATAAATTATAATTGTCCTGGGGGTTTTATTATAAGCTTAAGGATTTGGACATTTATATGTATTAATATTTTTAAAATTTTATCATCATTAAAAGGGGAAGTAACCATAGATTAACTATTGTATAATGTTAATGTGTATATAACATTAATATATATAATATATGCATATATACTATGGGGGGCTACACCTCACAATGTTCAATGACTACAACCATTTCTTTGCTTCTTTTCTTTAAGGTGGCTCCTTGAGGTACTCAGGGACTATGTAGTATTTGGGGTCAGACCCAGGTCTCTTGCATGAAAAGCACACACTAAACTCATTGAATTGTCTCTGGCCTGACATCTAATGTTTGATTAGTATCTAAAGTTCAGTTTCTACTCATTATTTCTGGTAACTATTGTGTTATTGACATATGGATTTATTGTTTTTGTGTGTCTATTGTCTTTGCTTATCTATTTTCTTTCTATGACTGAAAACCTATGATATTTCTCCTCTTCTGACTTCTTTCCCTTAACATGATATCCTAAAGTTACTGTATTTTCTGGCCTATAAGATGATTTTTTTTTTTTGGTTTTTGGGTCACACCCAGCAGTGCTCAGGGGTTACTCCTGGCTCCATGCTCAGAAATTGCTCCTGGCAGGCATGGGGGACCATATGGGGCACCGGGATTCGACCCGATGACCTTTTGCATGAAAGGCAAATGCCTTACCTCCATGCTATCTCCCGGGCCCCTAAGATGACTTTTTAACCTATGAAAAACTTCTTAAAAGTCAAGGGTCATCTTATATACTGGTATATGGTATGCTGAAACTTACGCAGGGATCCACCCTCCTCTTACTGCCACATCCCATCCAGCTGCCAGGCATCATCACTCAGGCTTATGATTGTCTTGATTTATCTTTCAGGGCACACAGAGGAACTGAGTTACTGAGTGCTGCATCCTATCCAGCCACCAGGTGTCATCGCTAGTCTGAGGCTTTCTGATGCTCAGTTCTCAGCTTGTCCTGATTCATCTTTCAGGGCACACAGAGGGGCTGAATTACTGAGTGCTGCATCCCATCCAGCCACTAGCTGTTATCACTGATATGTCACTTTCTGGTGCTCAGTCTTCTGCTTCACTTTTATGGGACACAGAGGATGTGATCTTCCTCTAGCCGTCCTATTAATCACTGCACCCAGCCAGCTGCTCTTGGAGGAGTTCCCTCTCCCTACTCTCAATGTTGATCAAATTAAAAAATCACAGTCACTCACTACAAATGACAAATGTAAAATGATTATTGGCACTCCAAAGTCTAGCTTTGTTAAATATATATTATTAACCTTTGAAGGTTCTACTCTTTTTCTCTTATGTTTTTAAATTTACATTTGGTGTGCGTTAAAAGAGAAGTAGTCTTACATGGTGAATATAGCCCAAATCCTGTATTTTAGCAGGAAAAGTAGGGGTCATCTTATATGCCAGAAAATACGGTACATCATTTTGTTGCAAGTGGCATTTTTACTTTTTAATTTAATTTTTATTTTTTGGGTCACACCCAGCAATGTTCAGGAGTTACTCCTGACTCTGTGCTCAGAAATCATCCTTGTCAGGTTCAGGGACCATATGGGCTGCCGGGATTCATACTACCATCCGTCCTGTGTTGGTTGTGTGCAAGGCAAACACCTTACCACTGTGCTATCACTTCAGCCCTGCATGTTCTTGCATATCTTCTTTATCAATTCATCCATTAATAATACTTAGGTTGTTTCTGTATCTTCATAATTGTATTTAATTTTGAAATGAACAAATATCTTTTTGAATGAACGTCTTCATATTTTTCTGTGACTATTGGTTATTTGCATTTTTAAGATATATATCTGTTGATTTCTTGTCCCACTTTTTTTTTTTTTTGGGTTTTTGGGTCACACCCGGCAGTGCTCAGGGGTTACTCCTGGCTTCATGCTCAGAAATTGCTCCTGGCAGGCACGGGGGACCATATGGGGCACCGGGATTCAAACCGATGACCTTTTGCATGAAAGGCAAACGCCTTACCTCCATTCTATCTCCCGGGCCTCTTGTCCCACTTTTAAATTGGTATGTTCATAGTTTTGTTACTAAATTGTAAGAATTGCTTTAGATATGTTAGATTTTTTGTTTTGTTTTTATTTTGGGGCCACACCCGATGGCATTCATCGGTTACTCCTGGCTCTTCACTCAGAAATTTCTCTTGGCAAGTCAGACACCAACCATAGAAGATGCCAGGAATTGAACCCAGGTTGTCCCAGATCAGCCCTCTGCAAGGCAGAAGCCCTATCCACTGTGCCATTGCTCTGGCCTCCAGATCCGTTAAATTTTCACCTCTTTTTCTTTTTAGGGGTGCAGGGCACACCCAGTGGTATTCAGTGATTATTCCTGGTTCTGTGCTAAGAAATCACTCCTGGCTCAGAGGACTATATAGGCTGCTGGGGATCAAACCTACTTCAGTCCTGGGTCAGCCACATGCAAGGCAAACACCCTACCAACTGTGTACCACTCCAGCCCTGATTTTAACCTTTCATTCCATGTACTTTCCAATATAATCTCCATTTCAGAAATTTTCTTTTTTATTTGACAACAATTCCTTTTACTGTGCAGAGCTTTTAGTTAGATGTATGTACTTTGGCTTTTGTTTGTTTCCCTTGCTGTTGGGAAAGTGATAAATGAGTCACAACATTACTATGTAAAAGATCTTGTTTGTCTAAATACAATAAATCAGCAGCAAGAGAAATTAAGAAAACATCGATGATTCACGATCTCTCTTAAAACCATTTTACAGCTTCACACTTTACCTTTATAAATTTCATGGTTTAGACAGTGGTCCTCAAACTACGACCCGTAGGCCACATATTGTATTTGTTCCCATTTTGTTTCTTCACTTCAAAATAAGATATATGCAGTGTGCATAGGAATTTGTTCGCAGTTTTTGTTTTTACTATAGTCCGGCCTCCAACGATCTGAGGGACAGTGAACTGGCCCCCTGTTGAAAAAGTTTGAGGATCCCTGGAATAACAGATAGCTACTGGCTTCTTATAATGTGTTGACTTTAGTCAAATTCTGTTTGGATGAAATCTTCACCAAACCCATCTAGAGGAAGATTGTGTCTCTAAACTTCATAGTTTAATCTGATCTTGCTGTATTTTGCATATCCTCTTGTTTACTCCAGACTAATAACTTATTTGCTGATCTCTTTCCCTGAAGTCTGAAAGTTGTTTTTTTATAAAAATTTTTGTATAGTACAGTGATTACCCAAGTTGTTTATAATATAGTCAATACCAGTATTCACTACATTCAGTGATCACCATCAGTGATCTTCTCTTCACCAGTGCCCCCATTCCTCACCTACAACCCTAGTCAACCCTATTGCAGACACAAATGTACTTCATATTCTTTGTTAGAAAGAATAATGGAACTATCAAAACCTAAATCAAAAAGGTCATTTTGAAATAATTGTTATATCTTCCCCTGGTATTACTAAAGTTAGGTGTCTACGGATTTACTGGGCTGTGGTTGATGCCAGTTGAGCCTTCCATGGTTCCTGTTTAAACTCAATGAACTTGGTATATTTTGTGTAATTTTCCCATCAGATTTCCTGTGATACTATTGAACTTATGATGAAATTTTTGAGGTTGCACTCAGCCACAGAGGACCAGGATCTTGAAGATCTGAAACAAATTTGGTGGCTTGGGTGTTTGATAAGGTTGAGTTGTGGAGCTGGATTGTTTCTATGGGAGGGTGTAGGGTGTGATGCTGGGCTGCTGTGGCTTCATGCAGAAAGGGGAATCTGCCCCCACCTATTCTGAGAATTCCACAAAGGTATCAGTCTGGAAGTCTGGATCAGGCTACCTGGGAAGAGTTGGTGGACATTATTTTTTTTGGAATTTGGTGTAGGAACTAACAGGCTGGGAGTTTCTTCAAGACAGAAACTATTCACCTTTATCATTGCCATCACAGTGATTCATTTCCATAGTCCCACAAGGCCACATTGTCAGATGCCTTAGAAGCATACAGCAAGTATTGAAATAGTTGTATTTCCTTTAATATACAGCACCTTACCTGCTCTTGAGGGCGGATAACCACTGTATTAAAATCAGGCCACTTATCCACCAGGGCCTTTAGTTTGAAGGGGTTTCCCTGGATCATATGGAAGACAGTTCCATACACCTGTAACAAAAAGGTGAACTTATAAAGAAGGGATAGCCAAGTGCCTTATGCTGAATCAGCACAAGTCTTTTTCTTTTTCTTTCTTTTACAAGTCTTTCTCTCTTTCTTTCTCCCTTTTCTTTCTTTCTTTCTTTCTTTCTTTCTTTCTTTCTTTCTTTCTTTCTTTCTTTCTTT
>PVKC010035892.1:0-13367 GCA_004027635.1 Crocidura indochinensis
AAAAAAATGCTACATATCATTGATTATGAGGGAGATGCAAATCAAAACAATAATGAAATATCATCGTACACCACAGATACTGGCACAAAAAGCAAGAACAACCAGGGCCGGAGAGATAGCATGGAGATAGGCATTTGCCTTGCATGCAGAAGGATGGTGGTTCGAATCCCAGCATCCCATATGGTCCCCCAAGCCTGCCAGAAGCGATTTCTGAGCCTAGAGCCAGGAGTGACCCCCTGAGTGCCGCCGCGTGTGGCCCAAAAACCAAAAATGACCAAACCAAAACAAACAAAAATATCCCCAAAATAACCCCAAGAACAACCAGTGCAGTGCTGGTGAGAAGTGGGGAGAAAGGGACTCTCATTCACTGCTGGTGAGATGTAGACTGGTGCAGCCTTTTTGGAAAACAATATGGATATTCCTCAAAACACTAGAAATTGAGCTGCATATGGTCCAGTAAAAACACTTCTTGGGATAAATATTAGAAACCCAAAAACACCATGCAGAAAAGTCCTTTGCATTCCTATGTTTGTCCCAGCACTATTTACAATAGCCAGAATCTGGAAGCAACTTAAATGCAGGAGAACAGATGAGCGGCTAAAGTGGTAAATCTAAGTAATGGAATACTATGCAGCTGTCAGGAAAAATGTAGTTGTGAAATCTGCTTATATATGGATGTATATGGAGAGTATTATGCTAAGTAAATGAACATAGGTGGGAAAGGGATGAACAGAATAATCTCACTTATCTGTGGTATATAAGAAAAAGAAAAGGGGCCCGGGAGATAGCATGGAGGTAAGGCGTTTGCCTTTCATGCAAACGGTCATCAGTTCGAATCCCAGTGCCCCATAAGGTCCCCCATGCCTGCCAGGAGCAATTTCTGAGCATGGAGCCAGGAGTAACTCCTGAGCACTGTCGGGTGTGACCCAAATGCCAAAAACCAAAAAAAAAAAAAGAAAAAAAAAAGAAAGAAAGAAAAGAAAAGCTTGCACTGTAATAATAACTAGAAACAAAAGAGATGAAAGCCAGAAGGACCAGTCCATGGTAGAAAGCTTGCCACAAAGAGCAGTGTGTACAGTTAGGGTAGAAAGTGTCCAGTATGACAATGGTCATTGGAACTAATTACTCTGGACAAGAATTGGGTGCTGAGAGGGGATAAAGTGACATGCATAGTACCCCTTCATTAACAATAGGGCAAACCGCAGTGTCAAAAAGAGAAAAAAGAAGGGAAGAGTGAAGGGGGAGGGAGGTTAATATGTCTGCCCCAGAGGCAGGCATTGGGGAAAGTGAGAGAGGGAAACAGGGGCATAGTGGCAGGTAATGTGCATTGGTGAAGGGTATTGTACATTGTATGACTGAAACTCAATCATGAACAATTTTGTGACCACAGTGCTTAAAGTAATTATTTAAAAAATAATATTCTAAAGAATGTATGTTAAATAATTCATCATAACACTAATTGAAGTGAAGACTAAAAATCAACTTGTAAAAAATATAGTTAATGTGCAAAAGCAGATGTAGAGAGGTGTACATAGATACATAGGTACATGAAAAATACAGATTTTCACCATGTCAAGAAAATGAAATATAAAGAAAATCAATTAATTAGAATCTTTTTCTTTAAAAAATTCAGAATTTCCCAGAATTGAGGAATACAGCCACTGAGATCCAAGAAAAGATCCCAACCATATTATACTCAGAAAAATTTCAAGAGACATTTTACTCAAAATGGCAAAAATCAAAGAGACAGAATACTGAAAGTAGCAAGATCAAAAAGGGAACTTACATTCCAATGAGACTTTAAGAGCCTGCAGGAAAAAGGAAGGGATACTCTACAAAGACTCATCGAAATGAACAACTCACCCAGAAACTAACTAGATGATCATTCCGATTTAAAAGAACAAAAAGAGCTTCATAGACAAGCCATAGCATTGGAAATTCCTAGCCTTGGAACCAGTTTTGCAAGTTTTAAAGGAATTTCTTTAAAGGACAGAACAAAATTCTCAATATGTGACATTGAATATGGCATTCACTCAGGATTGCCTTTTACTATATTAAGAAAGGTGTGTTTCTCCTACCTTGTTGAGGGATTTAAAATTTTTTAATACTAGATTAATTTCTAATTTTTACTGATTATTCTATCTTTGATCAGTAGTTTTTACATTTAGAATTTTTTTTGCTTTATTTTGTTTTTAGGACCACACACGGTGATGCTCAGGTTTTACTTCTGTGATGCATGCACTCAGAAATCGCTCCTGACTTGGGGAACCATATGGGACACCTAGGGATTGAACCGTGCTCTGCTAGGTCAGCCACGTGCAAAGCAAACACCCTACCACTGTACCACCGCTCCGGCCCCTACTTCTAGAATTTAAATAAAACTGTACTTTAAATTACAAAGTTGAAATTCATAGACTTTAATTTCAATCTTTTACTTACTAATGCATTATTTATAATATTGTCTGATTAAGTCAATGCTCTCGCTCTCTTTTTTTTTGGGGGGGGGTCACTCCCGGCAGTGCTCAGGGGTTACTCCTGGCTCCATGCTCAGAAATTGCTCCTGGCAGGCACAGGGGACCATATGGGGCACTGGGATTTGAACCGATGACCTTTTTGCATGAAAGGCAAACGCCTTACCTCCATGCTATCTCCCGGGCCCCTAATACTCTCTTTTTAAAATAAACCGTTTTGTACTTTTATAGGTTTAGTAATAGTTTTCCATGTACATTTCAAAAATTATCTTCACTCTTTTTGTTTTGTTTTATTTTTTGTTTTTTGAGAGCTCAGGGATCGCTCCTGGCTCTATGCTCAGAAATTGCTCCTGGCCGGTTCCGGGGACCATATGGGATGCCGAGATTCAAACCACCATTCTTCTGCATGCCAGGTAAATGCCTTACCTTCATGCTATCTCTCCGGCCCCAATTATCTTCACTCTTTATAAAAGTTACACTTGTAAGGTTTTATTGTTTGTTTAGGACCCAACAATGCTGGTCTTCTGTCTCTGTCCTGATGGATAGCTCCCAACTCCTAAGGAGTCAGGGAATCATATAGAATGCCAAGGATCAAACTCAATTTGGCCATGCGAAAGGCAAAACCCATACCGAATGTACCATCCCTCTAGCCTACATTTGTAGGTTTTACCTATTTTATGGAAACTAAAATATATTAACACAGAATTTTAAAATAATTTTTAATTACAGGGAAAACAATAATTACTACAAGATTCAAGTACAAAATAAACTTAATGCAATATATTTTGAATTCAAATAATATATTTGAATTTGTAATATAATTTGAATTTATGTAAATAAGAATGTTGTTGTTATTATTATTTTTGGTTTTTGGGTCACACCTGGCGGCGCTCAGGGGTTACTCCTGGCTCTATTCTCAGAAATCCCTCCTGGTAGGCTTGGGCGACCATATGGGATGCCGGGAATAAAACCATCCATCGTCCTGGATTGGCTGCGTGCAAGGCAAATTCCATACCGCTGGGCTATCTGTCAGGCCCCCAGAATGTTATATTTTTAGTTATTGATTTATTTTCTGACAGTAATCATTTTCATTTGCTATTCCTTTGTGTTTTGTTGGAGCAAGTAATGTGAAATGTGAAATAAATTTGTTGTATGCCTGCCTAAGGGGTAACCTGGGGAGGTAAAACGAATGGAGAGAAGGGAGTTGTGGGACTGATGTTGGAACATTGTATGCCCGAAACAAATCTATTATGGATAACATTGTAAATTATGGTGTTTTAATAAAATAAAAATAATTTTTTAAAAATGACAGTCTATGGAGCCAGAGCAATAGCATAGCGGTAGGATGTTTACCTTGCACCTTGGCCAACCCCAGACTGACCTGGTTCGATTCCCAGCATCCCAGATGATCTCTTGAATCTGCCAGGAGCGATTTCTGAGCGCAGAGCCAGTAGTAACCTCTGAGTGCCGCTGCCACCACCGCCGAGTGTGACCCAAAAATAAACAGATAAACTAAAAGACAGTCTAGAAATCACAGCATATTTGTTCTCTTTTCAAACTAAGTCACGAAACATGTGTTTTTATATGAAACAATTCTTTCCCTTTAACTGTGATCACTTCTAAGACTCTGAAAAAACAGACTAATCCCTTAATATAGTAAAACACCTATCTTCTACCAAAGGTGCAGGAGGTCATAGAATGGATAGAACTTACCTGAAGTTTCCCATAACTTGGAGAGCAATTCTACCCAAAGCAGCTCTATTAGTTCCAACAAATTAAATTTGTCAGGTGCACATTTATACCATAGCTTGTCTAAAAAGTACAGGCAAAATAATAGAAAAGAGGTTTTATCAGCAGGAAAACGAGTTATCAAGAATGTTAACCAGCATAGACTCTAAAATTTTAAGGAAATTAACTGGAAGGTCGAGTTTTATGCCTGGCAATTTAGAGTGATCTAACAATCTATATGTACTTAGTAATTTGAAAAAAATCCTGCATATTTATGAAAGTAATAATAAGCATGTACATTTGAAGAATAGACAATGCCATATATTCCTTGAAAATGGCAGATAATGTTATCAGGAGTGGATGTGAGTTAGGAGGGCTCCACTGAGTAGTTTCCATTGACTCGTGTCATGATCTAGATTCTAGGGTCTGTGGTTTGTCCTTATTAGTATAAAGGTATTTGTAGAGACCACTCAAAGCCAAATATAATAATGTGGTTTCACCAGAAGGGTTTGTCACATTCATTACTCCAAGCCTCAGGCTAGTCTGTTTTTGCTTTCTTCACCAAAGAAATTCCTTTTAATTGTATGGGGGAGTGGGGTGAGATGTGTGGGAAGGGAGGAGGATGAATAGGGGGAACACAAAAGCTGAAAAAAAACTTTGATTATTTGATGACACAAAGCTGAGACTCCCCTCAGTTGCTCTGAAGATATGAGGGGCAATGTTAGAACTCCTGCAGCCCATGAAGACGAAAGTCTTACATGGGTGTTTAGCCTTACCAATAGGTACAAAAGTTTTGTTTTATTTAGTAATGAAAGAAGCTTCTTATATCAGTGTCTCAGATTTTTTTTTTCTTTTGGGGCCAAACTCTGTGATGCTCAGGGGTTATTCCTGGCTATGCACTCAGAAATCATTCCTGACTTGGGGGACCATATGGAAGGAACACTGGGAATCAAACCCAGGTCTGTCCTGAGTCAGCAGCATGCAAGGTAAACGCTCTACTGCTGTGCTATCGCTCTGGTCACAGTGTCTCAGTTTTTATGCCTAAAACCTTAGACTACAATCCTGTCGGAAGACCTAACTGTTGCTTAGAAAACCAATGAGCTTCACTGAAATAAATTTTTCAAGAAATATGAACATATGACACTTTTCAACTACACAGAAATTGGCTGAGTTTTTTTTTTTTCTTTTTCCTGCAAAAACAATCTTGAGCTCAACTGACTTTCAGACATCCTATTTCTGTCTGGTTTTGGAAAGAAAACGAAGTCTATTCTAAGAATAGTTAGGCCTGAGAAACTCATTCATGTTTTTGGTAAAATTGGAGGCAAATTTTTCTATGTTAAAAATGGTTACAAATGATACAGATAACAAATATGTTGTTGTATCAAATATCACCCCTCATGGTCTACTTCACAAAATTAGTTTCTCCATCTTAGATCTCTTATGGGTGGAAGTTTTTTCTAAGTGTAACTGATTCCATATGGCAAAATTTTGTCACTAAGTAAGTTTGTAAAATTCTATTTGAGACCATGTAATGTAGAGCATTAATGGTCTGAGACAAGTTACCATTTCTTTTGTTTTGTTTTGTTTTGGGGCCACATCATTTGACGCTCATGGGTTACTTCTGACTATGTGCTCAGAAATCACTCCTGGCTTGGGGGGACCAGATGGGATGCCGGGGGATAGAACGATGATCCATCCTACGCTAGCGCTTAGCAAGGCAGACACCTTACCTCTAGCGCCACCTTCCCGGCCCACAAGTTATCATTTTTAATATTGTTAGAGGGAGTACTCGTTGAAAAAAATTTCAGGGATTTTGTGGACTACTGGCTACATAAAACTTGATAAAGCTTTATTAAGTTCCCTCCTCTACTCACCCCATTTCAATCCTTAACTTTCTCTTTCACAAGACTATTCACATGGTTATTTCTCTCAAATCTCTTCTACCATAATATTAAATAACATAGATTTTGAGTTACATTAGCCAAAAATTAGGACCTAGGCATCCTACTTTTAGTGTGTATAATAAAGTAAATCCTAAGTAATTTAGCTCTACACATTCCTATTTCAGCAAGGGAAAATGTCACCCGAGATTTTTCCTCAGATATTTCCTAACTAGAATTCACTTTAGGTAGTAAATTCTCAACAACAACAAAAAATTGGTAAATGAAGTTAAATGCCTCAGGTCAATGATAGATGCATTACCTAAAAAATGTTTAGATGTAGTTCCTTTTATTTGTAATGTAGTTAGATAGAATAAAGATAGGATGAAGAGTGTGTGATAATGATTTTACTATGAGTTTGTGGTCTCCTACTTTCTTCTCTTGTTAGTCAAGTTTCTTGGTTAAAGGCGTTATAAAATAATAAAGGTCAAAACTATGACTGAATACCCTGTTCCCATTGATCTCATATGGGACAATAGTGTTTCTATACCAGACTGGTTTTCTATACCAAAGGCAATAATTTTTGACTTTACAACAAATACGCCATATCTACAATAAACATAGTAATCAAAGCTAATATTTTTGACATTTACTATTTGACAGACATGATATTGAGTACTTTATATTAATCTTCTCATCAATTTTCACAACAACCTTCTAAAGTAGGTACTTATGTTCTCCAAACATGCATATTAGAAGACTTAGAAATGGTTTATTTTTTTCTTTTTTTTTTTTTTTTGGTTTTTGGGTCACACCCGGTAGTGCTCAGGGGTTACTCCTGGCTCTATGCTCAGAAATCACCACTGGCAGGCACGGGGGACCATATGGGATACCAGAATTCAAACCACCATCCTTCTGCATGAAAGGCAAACGCCTTACCTCCATGCTATCTCTCCAGCCCCGGTTTATTTTTTCCAATTAATTAAGTGAAAGGGGATTTACATGTTAACATTCTGATCCAGGAGTCAAAACTGCCAGAAACTCCTATTTTAAGGTTGAGACATGATAATGACTAGAATCTCTTTTCCTCTCTGAGTTAATAAAGATAATGCCAAGCTTTTGGATGAGCAAGAATTTGGGGCCGGTAGCAAAGCAAGTTTAAATGTAACTTTCCTAATAGTTTTTCCTAAATATCTCTAAACTTGCCTTAAAATGTACAACCAGGGGCCAGAGAGATAGTATAGCTGTAGGGCATTTGCCTTGCACACAGCCAATTCAGGATAGATAATGATTCGAATCCCAGCATCCCATATAGGCCCCTGTGCTGGCCAGGAGGGATTTTTGAGCACACAGCCAGGAGAAGTCCTGAGCACTGCCAGGTTTGATCCTCCCCCAAAAAATGTACAGCCAAATGAATTCCTAAGTACAGTATTTCAGTGTGTGAAGCTATTGATAAAATGTGAACCAGCACTTCAAGTTGAAATGCCATCTTTATAAGCTTGATTTTTTTTTTCAAATGAGATTTCTAACAGAATTGTATCATTTATATACCAAAGGTGCCTGATGAAAATACAGTTCCTGGGGCAATGAACAAGGATTCAGATGCCTTACAATGACCAATATCCAATTCTGCATGATCTCCTAACCATTGCAAAATATAGCTTTCAATGCCCCAAAGCACCTGCCTAGTTCCTAATACTGCAAGGCATAAGCAACATCACATCCTCTTGCCCTCTCATTGAATGCCTGGCCCACTTAGTGAAGAACCAGTATAGGTTGGGACATGCAGGGAGTGGAGAGATAAAACAGTGGTTAAAGCTATTGCCTTGCGTGCAGCTGACCCGAGTTCAATCCTTGGCATTCCATACTGGTTCATCAAGCACCACCAGGAGTAATTCCTGAGCACAGCCAGGAATAACCGGAATGCCAGGGATCAAAAATTAGGCTCTGCATGCAGAATATACATTCTAACTCTTTGGTAGCTCAAATGTAATTTCTTTTTATTTTTTTATTTTTTGGGTTTTGGGCCACACCCGGCGGTGCTCAGGGGTTACTCCTGGCTGTCTGCTCAGAAATAGCTCCTGGCAGGCACGGGGGACCATATGGGGCACCAGGATTCGAACCAACCACCTTTGGTCCTGGATCGGCTGCTTGCAAGGCAAACATCGCTGTGCTATCTCTCTGGGCCCACTCAAATGTAATTTATTTTAAGAAAAACTATGGATATTTTTAAACACACATAAATATAGTATTTGATCTGCAACTTCAATTTCTTAGACCTGTATAAAGTTCTATCAGCAATACTTTTCTCTCAAAGGCAAGGTTCTGGCTTGATATCTGCTGTGTATGATTTCTGAAAGAGAGGCTCTGAGCAATATTGTTCCTTAAAAAATACAGCAACGCTAAGTAATTTTAAGAGAGAGAACATATGGTGTTGTTCTTTATGTTTTTTCCACAGCACCACAGCACAATTCTGCACATGGTGTAGGTGCTCTGTATTTGCTAAAAGTAATTTGCCAGTAGATGTTGTTGCTCTCTAGTATGTTTCTTTGTATTTGTTTAGTGTTTTTCTGTAGTTGCTATATTTGGAATGGTTCTTTCAAACCATCAAACTTCAAATTTCAGTCTTTGCTATGAGTTCATATGACACATTACTCAAACTTTTCTCTATCTTTTTTTTTTTTTTTACAGCAGCATGTGAAAAGCCATCATCCATTCTGTAGGCATAATGGATTTAACTCATTTTTTAGTTATAATTCCATTGCAAATTTAAGTAATTGGACATACTAGATATTGAAGTTATGTTGTCAAGTACATATCAGTCATAAACATATGCAGTAAATATTACATTTGATAATAGAAATAAAACTTGTGGGATATATATACAAAAATCAATGGGCTTTTTTGACTTAATAAAATCATTTATCACCAAAATAAAATAAATATGGGATATGATACACGGATTTTGTTTGTTTTGGGGGGGTCATGCCCGGCAGTACTCAGGGGTTACTCCTGCCTCTATGCTCAGAAATCGCTCCTGGCAGGCTCAAGGGGACCATATGGGATACCGGGATTCGAACCATGCCTTGCATGCAGGACTATGGTTCGAATTCCAGCATCCCATCTGGTCCCCAGAGCCTGCCAGGAGCGATTTCCGAGCGTAGAGCCAGGAGTAACCCCTGAGCACTGCCGGGTGTAACCTCCCCCCAATAAAAAAAGAAATAGATATCAGAATTGTTTAAAAAAAGAAAGAAAGAAAGAAAGAAAGAAAAGAAAAAATTAAATGACACTACTAGGCCAATTTATTTCAAATGAACAACCAAATTAAAGCCTTATTACACACACACACACACACACACACACACACACACAACTTTGAGAAACAGATCATATTCCTTAGAAATCTAACTTGAGTAGAGACATTTCTGTAGTATGCAAAAACCAACTCTTATGCCCAGATATAGCACGGGAGTGCAGAGAATGAATATAAATATGTTGAGTCCTGGCATCCTGGTCTTTTGGAAGCATAGACAAAATTAGGACTTTGTGAAATCCTGTGATTGGGGGGGTGGTGTCTAGAGGACAATATTAACAGAGTATGTAAGTCAGCCAGAATACAGCTACTGCTTACTGTAGATTGCTACAAAATTCCCTAGAGTCGGGTAAATGCAGATATCATAGTATCATGTGATGATTTGTGTGTATTTGTATTTATCTTCACTTAATCTGTTTTCTTTCCAAATAGCTAATCTATTTTCTATTTATGATCTTTGGCTTTCTAGGCAAGTTATTAGGCATTGTATTTACAGTTTTTGTTACTTATTTATATTTATTTGGGGGTCAAACTCAACAGTGCTTAGGACATACTCAGGGATCATTTCTGATGAGGTTTAGGAAATCATATGTAGCACCAGGGATTGAATTTACATCAGTCACATGAAAGGCAAGAACTCTATCTTTTCATTCATATTTAATTTTTGTGGTGGCCAGGCAATGTTCAGTGTTCAAGAATGTTATAACAAATGCATCATAAAGTACTATCTACTAACTTTTTATTAAGAATGAGCATCCTAAGTTTTGACATATATTACATTAAAATTTTTTCCTATTGATCTTTTTCTTTTTTGGTAGGAACTTTAAAATGTGTATTTTTTGAGTCTTATATTGTGTTTAAACATGGTTTTATTACCCTACATTTCTTTGTCATTTCTCCTTCTATTTCCATGTAGTTATTACATGCTCATAAAAATCAGATTCAATAGAAAAGTGTAACCATTTCCCTCACTACAATTTTATATTATCATCACCCCTTAAAGATAGTTTGCTCTTAATTTTCTGGCTCCAGCATTTAATATTTGTGTGGTACTAGAGAAATGTTACTCATTTGTGCCACTACTTCCTTACCAGAGAAACAAAAAAACCCACAGCTTGCAGGCATATCTTGAGAATTTATGGATGCATGTCAGGCAAAGTTTGTAGGAAAGAGGCTGACCCCAGTGCATGCTTTATAGATATTAGCTACTGCCATGCTTCTTACCTGCATTTGCAGCCCTTCAGCATTTATTTTCACATAGTGGTAGTTTACAATTTAAGCAACTCTGATATTTACTTGAATGTTTACATCTATTGTGTTCTTTAAATATTGCATAGTATTCTAGTTCTATGAATGATCCATTTCATTGTCTTATAATAATCACTACTTATAAGGTAATTATTTTTATAATAAATAAATTTAAAATAGAATGTAAAATTCTACTTTGAAATGTGATTTGCAGTAATCTAGTAACAGTTTCATAGCTACATAATTTCATACATGTATTTAATAAATATGTACATAAACCCACTATCAGGGTGCCCACTTTTTTGCACAAAATTCTTTGTTTTTGGTTGGTTGGTATTTGAGTCACATCCAGCAGTGTTCAGGGTAACGTCACTCTTGGCACTGCACTCAGATATTGCTCCTGTCAGGCTTGGGGGAATCATATGGGATGCCAAGATTCGAACCATAGTCCATCCTGGATAGGCTGCATACAAGGCAAATCTCAGGACCCACTCCACAAAATTCTAGTAGGCCCTTCCCATTCTAATCACTGCTGACCCCTCATAAGCTCAGTTCTATGGACCATATCTCCAGTTCTGTTGCCTCTGTCTATTTGTTACTCTCTTACTGTGTGTTTTTAAATACTACATATAAGAGATAATTCTATATATATATATATTTTAAACTAACTTCACTCAGCACGATACCCTTTGATTCCTTTTGTGTAGCAGAAAATTGCATGATTTTGTCCTCCTTAGAGTTGCATAGCATACCATTGTAAACCACAATTTCTTGTTAAATTGTGGTTGGGTTGTTTCCATGTCTTTTATGTTGTACAAAGTGCTGCAGTGAACATAGGTGTGCATAAGTCCTTTTGAATTAATGATTTTGTGTTTTGAGAGTAGATGCCAAGAAGTAGTCTCACTGGGTTAAATGGGAGTTCTATTTTCACTTTTTTTTTTTTTTTGTCACACCTGACAGTGTTAAGGGGTTACTCCTGGCTCTACACTCAGAAATTGCTTCTGGCAGGCTCAGGAGACCATATGGGATGCCGGGATTCGAACCACTGTCCTTCTGCATGCAAGGCTAAATGCCTTATCTCCATGCAATCCCTTCGGCCCCAAAGTTTGAACATTTTTTGTGGCAGTGTTTGTACATATCTGACTGTGCACTGAAGACCATACACTCAAACAGTAGAGGTGCTCTACAGAATTCACTACTTTTGCTGACAACAACAATTAAGCTCTAGGTCTTATATGTGGTTTCATACTTGCAATAGCAACATGACTTTTAGTCACTGATTTCAGTGATTTTGAACATACAGACACAAATAGAAGGTCTGGAGTTATCGTACCATAGTACAGGGGGCAGGGTGGTTGCCTTGCTTGCACCTGACCTGAATTCCATCATTGGCACCCCATATGGTCAACTCTGGGCACCTTTAGGAGTATTTCTTGAGTGCAGAGCCAGGAGTCAATGAGCACCTTTGGGTGTGGCCCCAAACAGACAAACAAACAAATAAATAAAAAGCCACTGAACAATAGAATTGGTAGATGATATACTTTTTCTTTTTTGGTTTCTGGGTCACACCGGGCGGAGCTCAGGAGTTACGCCTGGCTCTGCGCTCAGAAGTCACTCCTGGCAATGATAGAGGACCATATGGGATGCTGGGATTCAAATCACCGTCTGTCCTGGATCAGCTGTGTGCAAGGCAAATGTCCTACCGCTTTGCTATCTCTCCAGTTCCATAGATGATATAATTTTATTTTCAAACTTTTTCAATAAATTCTGTGACATTTAACATTTTTTTAACTTGGTTTTGTGTGTGTGTGTGTGTGTGTGTGTGTGTGTGTGTGTGTGTGTGTGTGTGTGTGTGTGTGGTTTTTGGGTCACACCCGGCAGTGCTCAGGGGTTACTCCTGGCTCCATGCTCAGAAATTGCTCCTGGCAGGCACGGGGGACCATGTGGGGCACCGGGATTCGAACCGATGACCTTTTGCATGAAAGGCAAACGCCTTACCTCCATGCTATCTCCCAGGCCCCCAGACATTTAACATTTTTATTAGCAATATATGTTCCAGTTTCACCAAGTCAATTCTAGCTATTTGATTTTTGATTTTTGAGAAGCTTTCTAATTAGAATGGTGAGGTGTTTGCCTTGCATGCTATTGACCTGAGTTCAATCCCGGGTACCCCAAATGTCACTGGAGTAATTCCTGAGTACAGAACTAGTACAGAGCTGGTTGCATTTTATGCTGGTGATAACCCTTCAGCACAACCCAATGTCACACACAAAACAAAGTAAAACAAAACCCCCCCAAAAAGTTTACTGCTTCATTGTGGGTTTGATTTTTATTCCATAATCATTGTAATGTTGTGTATCTTTTCCTGTACTTATTATTTGCATAGCTCCTTGTAAAAATATTTCTTCTTTTTTTTTTTTATTTTTAATTATGAGAACAAAGATACAAAGAAAGAGGGTAAGGTAAGGTTACAGTGGAAGGATAGTCACCCATAGGCAGAGGAAAGGCTGAGTGCATGGCTGCTGTTGTTTTTTTTTTTAAGGACTCTGGGGGCCCAAGGAAGCTGGTCTCTGGATATGCCTTGGTCTTAGCGGTACCCTGGTCTTAGCGGTGCCTCGGTCTTAGCTCGGTGAAAGAGGTAGAAGCTGGTCCCCAGAGACGCTTTGATCTTAGTGGTTCAGGGTTTCCTCGGTGTAGCAGCTCAGCGGCAAAGGGGCTGGAGAGGTC
>PVKC010035893.1:0-13356 GCA_004027635.1 Crocidura indochinensis
ATTTTCCTCCCTCAATTTATCTCCATCGCTACTTCCTCTGGAACATACCAGCCCAGCTATACCACCTCTCATTGATATCCCAAGGTCACTGTTGGATGCCTGGCAGGGATTATCTTTCCTAAGGACCCTTCACAAACAAATTCCATCCTGCCTCTTTTCCCAGATTGATTATGTGGGGGCAGAAATCCCTGAAGATATACAGTGTAGCACAAGGTGCGATATGGCAGAGGTCATCAATTAGACAGACAAACCAGCAAACACCACAAGTCTGCCAGACCATGTGGATGACACAGAGGCCAAGGTAAGCTTGACATACCTCTCCTTGCTCCTGGGTCAAACACTCTCAACTGTTGATTTTCTTCCCTCAATTCATCTCCATTGCTACTTCCTTTGAAACATAGCAGCCCACTTACAGCACCTCTTATTGATATCCCAAGGTCACTGTTTGATGCCTGGCAGGAATTGTCTTTCCTAAGGACACTTCACAAACAAATTCCATCCTACCTCTTTTCCCAGATGGATTGTGTCGTGGTAGAACGTCCTGATGATATACAACAATGTAACACAATGAGTGAAGATCTGACACCAGTCTCACAGCTCTCACTGGCTGTTTCAGCCCAGGAGACCAAAAGCCAGATTGTCAGTGAGAATATACACCTGCTACAGGAGAAAAATGCTACCCGGGGATGGATGTCATATTTCTCATATTTCTCTCTTCTACATCAATCCCATCCAAACAAGAAAACCAAGATCTTTGACATTTAATGGTCACCCTACACTTTCACCATCATCTTTCCCATCCTCCATCCTGTACCCTGCTCTTTTATTCCTTCTTTGCCTGCCCTTTCACCCCATTATCCTTCCCCCATCCACACCCTTTTTACTGGAACCCCATCTTCCTCCTTACAACATATTATCTACTGTATCTTGTACAGATGTAACCATACACCATTTAAGCTACCTTGCAGCTAAATCAGACGTGGTAGCAAGATCATTGTGAGGAAGAAGGGGAGGCAGAGGTACACTCAATCTGTAATATTGGCCCTGCTTATTCTTACTTTATAAATAAATTTGTTATATAATCTAAAGCTGATGTTATTTTTAGCAATCAGTGAATCATACAAGATGGTCTAGCTTATTAAATCCCATTGTTTTTATTTTATTTATTTACATCTTTTTGTTTTGGGGCCACACCTGGTGACTCTCAGGGGTTATTCCTGGCTATTCGCTCAGAAATCGCTCCTGTCTTTTGGGGACCACATGGGATGCTAGGGAATCAAACAGTTATCCTTTCTAGGCAAATGCCATAATACTGCACCACTTCTCTGGCTCTTGTTTTTACTTATTTTTTTATGCTTCATGACTGGAGGCATCTGATGCTCTATATTGGTCACACATAACTTCACAACACTATTCTCAGTTTTTACGTACCCGTAATAATTAATAATTAAATATATCTAACACTTCTGACAGTTTAAAGAAAACCCTCTCTGAATAATAAACATATCAAAACCTGCATGTTAACCTACAGTGTCAAATAATGAAGCACTTGAGCTTTAGACTGGTAGAAAGTTCTTGATAGTTTAGAGTTGCATCATAATGAATTAGTTGTTATTTTTGGTGAAGAATAATTTATAATCTTTCTTTTATTAAAATATAGTTGGACAATGGAGCAAGAGCATCTATATGGCGCAAGAGGTAAGGCATCTGCCTTGCACGTGCTAGCTAAGATGGACCATGGTTTGATACCCTAGAGTCCCATAAGGTCCCCCAAACCAGGAGCAATTTCTGAGCACATAGCCAGGAGTAGCCCCCTGAGCATCAAATATATATATGTACATATATATACATATATATGTATATACTTAGTCTACCATTACAAATTCTAGAATGTCAATGTATATATATATGTATATGTATATATATGTATGTGTATATATACATATATGTATATATATATATTTTTTTGACATTCTAGAATTTGTAAAGGTAGACTAAGCTACAAAGGTAGCTAAAAAAAAGGGCTATGCTTTGTATGTGGGCCCCAAATTGAATCTCTTGCATTCAGTGGCCATGCAAACATTGACTTTAGAGTCCCTAGATATAGGGTGCATTCCACAGCTGGTATTTATAGTTTAAAATAATTTTTAAAAGTTGTCCACAGGGGGAACACAGGGATTACAGAAATTGTTTTGCATGTCGATAAATTTTGTTCATTCCCACAAATTTCGTTTTCCCCTGAGCACTGCCAGGAGTATTTCGCATGTAGAATTTTGGGAGTTGTTCCTAATTCTCACCTATATGTCCCAATTAAAATTATAATTTTTCAATAGAGATTTTACCAAACAAGATACCTGAATGATCATTAAATGAAAAATAAACACAATACTATATTCATAAGCAGGGTAGAAGAAATTGATCCACAGTAAGATCTGAACCTTTATGTTTTAAAATATAACAATTACAGTTGGTTTAACATTCTGCGTCCGATAAGGAATACCATAGCACCATTTTTCCTTACTTCATTGTGGCATATAGATGTCATCATCAAGCAGGGAATAGATACAAAACTATCCAATTTCAACATAAAGTCCATTTTTAGAGCCAAAGAGAGTGGTATCAAAAAATGAAAATCCAAAATCTTCAGTAATGTTTTCTCTCCATGAAACTGAGCAGTTCATTTTTTGTTTGTTTTGTTTTTGTGTTTGTTTTTGGGCCACACCTGGTACACTCAGAAATTACTCCTGGCTATGCACTCAGAAATCGTTCCTGGCTTGGGAGACCATATGGAACACTGGGGGATTGAACCATGGTCCATCCTAGGCTAGCCCTGGAAAAGCAGACACCTTACCACTCTGTGCCACTGCTCTGGTCCCTGAATAGTTCACTTTTAAGAACTTTCCTTTCCCAGGAGGTTGAGAAGGTCCTCCAAACAGTAGTAGGGATGCTTTTTTTGTGTCTTGGGAGGGAACACAGGCCTCAGTAGGCACTGAGAAGTATACAGAAAACCCCCTTACTTGCAGACAAGGTCATTATCACTTGCTTTACCTCTGTGTCCATCCTCTTTCTCTGTTAACCTTTATTTTTTTGATGGAGTATCAGGAACTATATCAGATGTAGATCATCATTTCATCCCCATATGACCCATATGAAAGGCTGAACCAATAGTACATCCCATCTCAGGTTGCAATGATGAGTCTAAAGATGAGCACTGAGTCCAGTATGGTTCAGTGAGACTCAATCCCAGAATTTCTACTGAAATCATTGGAAATGTGTGGAAGTGCCATATGAGAATTTCCGGGGTAACTCATACTAGAGAGCTGTGACACAAAAAGAGACTAACCCAAACTATTGAACAGCAACCTGGTCCCAATGGGATTCACTTAGTTTCTAGAGTTCAAACACACTTTTTTCTCTATTTTTGTTTCATCTTTCTTCTCTTTCTTTCTTCTTTCTTTCTTCTCTTTCTTTCTTCTTTCTTTCTTTCTTTCTTTCTTTCTTTCTTTCTTTCTTTCTTTCTTTCTTTCTTTCTTTCTTTCTTTCTTTCTTTCTTTCTTTTCTTTCTTTCTTTCTCTTTCTTTGTTTCTTTCTTTCTTCTCTTTCTTTCTTTCTTTTTCTTCCTTCCTTCCTTCCTTTCTTTCTTTCTTTCTTTCTTTCTTTCTTTCTTTCTTTCTTTCTTTCTTTCTTTCTTTCTTTCTTTCTTTCTTTTTCTCTTCTCTTCTCTTTCTTTCTTTCATTCTTTCTTTCATTCCAGAACCATTGTACATGAATCATCTTATTCTGCCTCACATTTTTATGTCTTCTTACAAATTGAGAAAAGGAAAAAAAATGGATGGTACCAGGGGCAAATTTCATGAACATTAAGTGGAAATGAAAAATGATCATACCTAAATGCCCAAATCAAAGTCAATGACAATAGAATCAATCAAGAGACCCGAATTACAACAAGCTATATACAAAAAGGACCTGTTACACTAGCAGTTCAGGTTGCTAAAGGTGGAAGTATGGGATGCATCTGGGAACAGAGGCAGAGGGAGGTCAACACTGGTGGTGGGAATTGCCCTACTTCACTGTCACCATGTACCTTAAACATAACTGTGAAAGACTTGTAATGACATTGGTATTAATAAAATTTTTTTAAATAAATACAATGTAAAAAAAGAAAAAAAGATTCCAGGGCATTCCTCATGCCACATTGTCTTCTACTAACCATTCCGCTAACTATAATGTAATTCTTGGTTTACGTATGCCTTTACCACAAATAGACATGAGCACTGTAGAAACAAAGACAAGAAATTACCTATCCATTTATGAGCATGCTCACAATGCTGACTTCCACATAAATACTTGCTGAATTTGCAAAAGAATGAATGGACTTGGGGCCAGAGCAGTAGCGCATCGGTAGGGTGCTTGCCTTGCATGTGGCTGACCCAGGATGGAGCTGGGTTCAATTCCTGATGCTCCATATGGTCCTCCAAGCCAGGAGCAATTTCTGAGCACATAGCCAGGAGTAACCCCTGAGCATCATCGGGTGTGGCCCCCCCCCCCCCCCCGCCAAATGAATGGACTTATGGGATGATCACTGCAGCTTCCATGAGAGACTCGATGGGGTATACCACATGTTGTCTTCAATAAGTGGCTCTAAACTAGGAACATTTTGAATTATTATTGGTTTGATTTACTGTCACACAGGCATTGAATGCCACTATCATGTCTGTATATACATGCTTGTAATTACATTGATATTAATAAAAAAATTAAAATAAATAAATTTATTTATTTCACCTCCTATTCGTTTCTTCTATGACATGGGAAAATAAAACATCAAAGTTATGATTAAGTAAATAAATATAGGCAGGCTCTTGATTTAGGACTTAAATATTATATATAGTGTATATATACATATATATATGCACACATACAAAAAATATATGGAGTTAGGAAGATAGCTTAAGCAGTAGTGCACAGGCCTAACATACAGTGAGGCTCTGTGTCGTCTAACCCTAACTACTACTGTAGGTAGTTCTACATCAGAACTACTAGATGTAGTGCTAGGGGTCACAAGCAACATAAGCCTGAGCAACCTGACATGTGCTATGTTGTTTGACCTTAGCTTCAAGCTGTAAGTTGAGCCAAGCATCAATGGGAGTGGCACCTTTACAAAAAAATATACATTTTTTATTATGACAGTATTTTTAAAAATATCTTTCTTAGTCTTATTTGTCAGAATTCCAGAGATAAAGGAAACAGAAGTACAATACATATCTTTGTTGGGCAAAATCTGAAACATAGATCTTCCCTCGTAATATCACCTCAAAGTTGACAAGACTATATACCCTTTATCACATACTTTTGAGTGCTTCATACAATCACTTTCCTTTAAGAGCGTAAGAGAAACACTTGTTTACAGTAACAAAGGCTAGGAGCAGAGAAACACTTGTTTACAGTAACAAAGGCTAGGAGCAGCAAATTTCAAGCAACATATTGCTTCTGCATAATCATAGCAACTTCTACTTAATCATAGCATTTTGACATATAGGGAAAATGCCTCAGTATCCTGAATTATTTTTATTTCTCCTTCTTTACTTTGACTTGTCCACTTTGAATATTGAGATCAAAATATTACAATGTTATTATAAATGGGCATAAAGTTCTAATTAGATTCTTTACTGAAGTTCCAGTTCTACCACTTTATAAGGCAAACAAATGCACAGAAAAAAATTTATTTACTTTGGAAACTCAGCTTCCTCACTAGGAAATAGGTACCACCAGAATTCATATATAAGCTAAAAACACGAATGCATTAAGAACATTTTTTTAGACTGTGGAAAATTCTGAATATTACTATGCTCAAAGTGAAAGACTAAGGAGTTATCCTGGGTCAAGAAAAAAAACTATTTGGAAAGAACTGCTTTAGGGGGAATGTGAGGAAGCAGAAGACATGTTTCTAAACTCAAGGAGTACACAATCTTTTTACAGAAACAATGCTTTTATATAATAAACAATTAGTCAAAACTGTCGGAAAATATAGATAATCAACTGAGAAAAAGTGTAGTTCCAAATATTTTTGTAAAATCGAATGATACAGAATATAAATTGTTCTAGTACTTTAGAAAATGGAGATATATGTGAACTGAATATATTAAGAAAGTCATTGAAATATATTCTAAATGTATTATATAAATTTTAAGACAGTTGCAGTTTCAAATAGATAACCTCAGAAATAAAGAATTCAAGAATCAAAAGTCCATCCCATTAGTTACTATCTAAAAGTTAAGTATACAATTCCATATCATCTAAGACATTTTCCAGAAACTCCTGGAAAGAAAATAGGTAAAGAAAACAGGAAAAACCAGGATGTGTGTAAGAATATAGCGGTTAAGAACCTTTCTCTTGTTATGGAAATTTCTTCATATATCTGTTAAGATATTTATATGTCTACTAAAATCACCTAACCAACTACTTTAAGGCAACTGTTGTCACATTAAATTTTTATTCAGATAGGATTGGATTGATAGTACAGCAGGTAAGATGCTTGTCTTGCACAAATAGGTTCACACTTTGGAACCCCATATGATATCCTACATGGTCCCCAGAATCCCACAAGAAGGGATTCCTGAGCAGATTCAGGAATAAAATCTAAGTAATAGACTGGGTGTGATCCAAAAACATTTGTATCCAGATAATCCATGTATTGACGAAAGTAGCATGTTGAGATATTTGAATATTATTGTTACTGTCTTTCTTATTTTTATGTAATTTAATGCGTGTTTGATATATTTAGGGTTTACTGCCTATAGATATCCTGGTCACCCAGAAGTTATTTCATCAATTTTCTGGAGAAAGAGATCTAGCTTCTAGTACTAAATTCTAGCTAGAATTCTCATGCAATTCCTTGTTACCTTAATTATTATATATAAAATAACATGTCCAGATTAGAGAGCCTCTAAACTGGGGCTATAGTTAGGAGCTCCATTATTATATTAAACTTTCTCCCTATTTTCTGGCCCATTCAATGAATTATATATTTAGGTGTCAATTTCCTAGATTATAATTTTTATAGCTGCTCAAAACCACTTAGTTACGTGAAAGTTTCACACATATATATTAATGAGTTATATCTTCATAATTGATTACTCATAATCATCTTAGCATTTGTATTCATCTTGTATTTTCTTGTTAGCTGAAAGTCCAATTTAGTAGATACAATTATAGTACTTCCTCTTGTATTAGTTATTAGCTTAAAATATTTTTTCCTGGCCTGAAGCTGCCCTTGCTTCAAGCTGGGAAACCCACTCCAGTCTTCTCTGCCACGCTGCTCTGTCCCTGCCCAGGTATTGGCCAGATCTACCATCTGAACCCAACAGAGCAGATTCACTTGGGAAAATTGCTACAAGGGGCAGGCAGGAAGTGGCACTCTTATTTGTTATAGTGTAAAGACTTACAACTCTGTTAATTCAAGGTACTAAACAGTTGCCAATTTTCCCAGTATTCTCTAATAGCACTGCATGGTAAAGAAAAATAAGCTGAAAAACAGATGTATTATTAGTAGCCATTTGGTATAAACAATTCAAAAGATCAGTTTTCAAGTAATGGGGAATCTAAAACTCCACCATTAACAGCTACAAAACTGAAGAACAATGGGGAAACCGAGGAGCTCAACTGCAATTACAAATGGGTACAGAAATCCAGGCATATCGGCAAGCCCATCAATGCTCTAATTTCCCAACCAGCACAGTAGTCTGCCTCCTTGCGGGCACAAACACATTGACATAGTATTATTTGCTGAATCACAAAGGCAAATAGAATTATCAAAACTTAGATCAACACAGACCAATTCCAATTTATTGTAATGTCTCGCTAAGGTATTACTAAATGCAGAATCTAAGAAATTACTGGGCAGTGGTGAGTGCTAATTAAGCCTTCTGTACTATATTCAGCTAAGTTCACTGAAGTTGGTAGATAGCTATGAAACATTCATTTCAGATTTCCTATGATACTATGGGGCTGATATAATGTATTATATAATTCTATAATGTATTATAGAATATGGTGTATAAATATATACACCATAGGTGCATATATATATATGTGATCTGGGATTTATAAATATAAAAAAATTTAGTGGATTGGAAGTTTGATAAAACTTAAATAAAAGGTGATTTCTGTTGGAGGCTCTAGGGGGGTGGAGTTTGGCTGATGTAGTTCATACAGAAAGAGAAATCTGCCCTTCCCTTGACCCATTCGTTTCTGATAATTGGCACAAAGGTGTCTGCCAGGACTAGATTATCTAAATTTTAGAAGGTATCAGTGGCCTTATTCTCTTGTTGGAGGAGCCGAGATATTTTTCTGCAGGAAAGACGGTGGCTGCTGAGTTTTCCAGTGGCAGGATTGGGTAGAATGTATGGTTTCCACAGACAAATCTGATGATAGATTGATAAGGGTGCCTTTTTTTATGACCATAGAAACAATAAATACTTTTATCATTATCTTCTATAATAAAAGAAAGATGTGTCTTTGTGTTGGTCCTTAAATTTTAGAAATATAACACTTCTGGAGACATATACCCAGATATGGAATTGCCAGATCATATGGCAACTCAATTCTTAGTGTACTGAGCTTTCTACAGGCTATTTTCCATTAAGGTTGAACCAAGCAACATTATTATCAAAAGGATATATTCATATCATTATTTATTGTGGCAGTTAGTACAATACCTAACATGGAATCAACATAGGTGTCCAATGATAGGCAAGTGATTCATGAAAATGTAATATATAGAAATATATATACATATACATATATATGTAATCCACACTATGTTATATATGCATATTTACACAAAAACAATACTACAAAACTATAAGGAATGATGCAAATATGCAATTTTCTGCAGCATGGATGGAATTGGAAGATATGTTAAATGAAGTCAGACAGAAGAATAAATACAGAATATAAATTATATTTGGTATTTGAAGTAATTGCATGAGGGAATATAATGGTTGAATAGGAAAATGTCTAAGTCACTCTTTGCCCCAGACTATAAGGATGAGAAAGACAGAGAAAGAAAAAAATCAAGGGGGTTGAGAAGAGATAGAGAGCAGGGATTAAGGATTTCTGGAGTACCTTGATGATGTAAAGTAGTGGTTAGTTAAATATTCAAACCATAGGCTCAACAGCACTGAAAACAAGGGATACACTTTCAACAAAAAATATTTTAAAATGTGATTGTCATGATGGCAGGTCAGAGGGGAGAGACCTGGAAACCCTAGGGAAGGGTGGTGGTGGCATAGGTACTGGAATACATTATATCTAACACTCAACAATGAATAACATTTTAGAATCTTGATGCTTAATAAAACATGTACAATAAAATTGTGTACCTCCTTTTTATGCTTTTATTATTTTAATTTAATCATTGTGATATACGCAGTTACAAAGTTGTTAATGGTTGAGTTTCAATTATACAATGTTCCAACACTGATTTTTTTCACCTGTGTCCTTGTGTCCCACCACCAATGTCTCCAGTTTTCCTCCCACTCCCTATTTCCAGCCCTGCTTTATGCTAGATACTTTTCTACTTTCTTGCTCTCTTTTTTCCCCATTTTCCTTTTAGGCACTGTAGTTTGCAATACCATTACTTTTATCACATTCTTGAACCATGATTTTATATTATTTTCTCAGGTTGGGAAATTCTCCATGGTTATTTTTTAATAGGCTCTTTCTCTATTTTCATTCCTATTTTCCTTTTCATTTCCAATTTCAACTTTTTTATTTCTAGTTCCCTTTTTCAAAAATATTTCAATTAAAACACAATGAGTCACCAAATTGTTCATTGTATAGTTATGTCAGGCACTTAATATTCCAACACCAATCCCTTCATCACTGTGACCTTCAATTCTTCAGAGCCCCACTCACCACCCTACTCAGCCCCCTTGCACGTACAAGCAACTGGTAGGTCTTTGGTTTGTTTTTCCTAAATCTTTCTCTGTCCTTTTCATTATAAAACTGGAATTTTATCTATAATTATTCTTCTCAAAACTGGCCTGCTTTTTATGCTTTCAGGAGAAGTTTAAGTTCATTGTCTTTCTTATACAGCATCTATGGAATTTTTTATAGCTTTAATTTCTTGAGCAAAGAATTGCTACTCCTATGTTTTATTTCTTACTAATTTGTAGTTTCAGTCTTTTTGAATGTGCAATTTATGCATCCTGTTGATTTTAACCAAAATGAGTCTTCTAAATTCACTGTCTCAGACTAATTATTTCCATTTTAAGATGAATTTCTGAGGGATTATTCTTTTCATCTATTCTTTTATAGAATGTGGCCTCTGTTTGAGGCACTTTTTCTTATTAGAGTAGGAAGAACTGTATCTCTAGCTTTTGAGATGTTTAGCATTTCAGGAACTCCAATATACGAGAAGAATTTGGTCAATGTTTTTTTTTTTTTTCCAGTTTTGTTTTCCTAGCCCTCTCATACAAAGAACCATTCTGTCTCTAGTCAGATTTCTCTTTAATGCCCAAGCATGGGGATCTGTTTCTACTGGTATCTTACACAAACTTTCCAGGCTTTCTGATGGAGGATGTGGGTCTCAGTTGATCAATAATATGTCTGCTACGATTGCAGGGGTTCAGTGGTCATTAGTATACCTTGGTACTGCCACCAAGTGAATCTGTTCCTCCTCAGTAATGGAGCTCTATGGAAGCCTGAAGCATGTTTCTAAACAAAGACTTAGCTACAGTGGTATAAGGGATGGGCCTGGAGTCAGCATTTGTCTGTTACAATTGCTGAGATATCATATCTGGTCACAAAATTCAGCGTTAACAAGCTATGTGTAACATTCCTTCCTCTGGGAAGAATCAGTTCACTGGAGTCATGGGTACTCATGTGTTGCTAAAGCTCTGGCTTTTTCCCTTCAAATAGTGTATGCATTATCTCTGGACACCTCACCTGGGGAATAAGATTCTGTAGGCTGAAGTTATTGTATTTAGTAACTAAATACCAACCTCAACGACTCAGTCATAAGTAAGGGGAAGGGCATTTAGTTGATTCTGTTATCACTGCTAAAATTACCTGAGTTCAAAATTTTACTGACTGTATATATTTAGTATTATTGTGGTCACAAAGGTCTTTTTACTAGGGTTAGTACTTTTTTGGTTGGTCTCATTTTTAGATTTCTTTGATGCTATATTCTTAAAATGAGTTCCTTCTTTCTTCTCCATGCCTTTTTCTTTTCAAAGTTTACCATGTATCTTGCAGAACACAGTTTATTGTGCATTAGAGTTTTGGGCAGTGCCGTGATTAAATTCAACTCCTTACAAATATGAGCTATATCCACTGGGTATATTCTTGGCCTTTCATTATTTTCTTTACTTGTGCAACATAGCAGCAGTTGTCACATGACCCAGTGAGTCAGGTTTTTAGATGAACTTATCCACAGTTACACATTACATGTAAATTGAAAGGAAATTATGATGATTTCTAATGCAGAAGCAAAGACTTTGTTTAATCCAGTTAGATTTTCCACTGCACAAAATTCCCTTATATCTCAGGAAATGGTGATCTTTCTTTATCTCCCTTTACTTAAGTATTTAAAAGTATCATACAATGCTTTACATGGAACAAAACATTTTCCCCTGGCTTCTTCATGGCAATCACTTTGTGCTCTGAAGCATGAGATTCAATTACCCATATCATTGTCTTGGACTACAAAGCTACAACCATTATTAATGATCAGAGAATTACCTACTTCTCAGATATAAATTTAGTCACAGTTATACAGTTCCAATCATGCATCAACCAAGTACATTAAAATATATTATTTTCAAGCTTCGAGGGAATAAATGTCTCCTAACAAAATTTGCATCCTATTTATGACAAATTTTGAAAACACATTTGTGAGATTTAAGTGACTCTGAATAGCGTAGCAATTTTCCAAATTAGGAAAGTGCTTTGCAAAGAAAATAAGGTGACTCTAATAAAATAACAAGCTTAGTTTTTTCTTCTGTGTATCTGATATATGTCTGTATTAAGAGTGATACATATGTATTATTCTAAAATACTTTTATGAACATGTATATCTAGTAACATATATCTCCATTAATGAATGGGAACAATGCCTTGAGGCAGAGGTCATAAGAAACATCAAAACTGAGCCAGCAAGAATTCCATTTTGCATAGTTGTATTTAGCGGGATAAATCTGAAACATCACATGAAGTTATTTTTCTATGCCCTCAAAAGAGCATTTCTTGACTTAATGAGCAATGCACTTCAAAAATATTCTCCAGGATATTTTAGAACTGAAATAATTAATATGCAAACATTTTAAAATTTGTTATTCAAATGTCTGATTTTTACTTCATTTTTCACTATATATAATTAAGATTGGGGTTTCAATGATCACATTGTTATCAAAGATGATGAAATTGACCATAATTTTTAAGCATTACCAAATATTTCAAAGTTTTTAAATTATTATGTCTTAAATGTCCATTTTGGTTTATATTTGATTGAACAGGGGCAAATATGATTTAATCATCAATCTATGTAATTTTAATATTTCATTTTGTCAAATTTATCGTTTTATAACATAAATTATTTATTACGTATACAAATATATTTATATGTAACTATACAAATAAAACTTCATTAATTTATTATAAATACATATTAATGATCACAGTAAATTTCATCTTTTAAACTATAGGCTTCCTATTCATTCCTGGCTGTACTCAGGGGTTACTTCTGGCTCTTTACTCAGGTATTAGCGCTGGAAGTGCTCAGGAAACTATATAGGGTGCTAGAGATTGCCCCCAGTCTACTCTCATTCTTCCCTCAGACCTACAGATTTTGACTACAGGATAAATAGATAACTTTTTATTGAAATATAAAAATTTGTCCAGATACTCAACTATAGTCTAGAGCTAAATAAAATCTTATGGATGGTATCCCATGGTTACTAGATGTTTCCAACCAGTTGTCACTGCAACTTTTTCCACCTAATCTTCCTTGATTTTACTTTCTACTTTCATGAGCAATAATGCACTATTGAAATTTATATGATATGAAATGAAGTCTCCATTTTCTTTGGGGTGGTGGGCCACCCCTAGCAGTACCCAGGGGTTATTCCTGGCTCTGTGCTCAGGGGCCGTATGTAGTGCCAGAAACTGAACTGATGTCAATTTCATGAAAGGAAAACATTTTAAACCTAAACAAAGACAAAAGCTCTTTGGAATATGATGTTATAAATAAATGCTATGATCATGTTATAAATGTTATTAATGTTATAAATAAAGCATATTTTAAGTCTATGAATATCAGATTTGATGAAAACATTAGGATCTAGAAGGAAAAGT
>PVKC010035894.1:0-13358 GCA_004027635.1 Crocidura indochinensis
GGTGTTTGCCTTTCATGCAAAAGGTCATCGGTTCGAATCCTGGTGCCCCATATGGTCCCCCGTGCCTGCCAGGAGCAATTTCTGAGCATGGAGCCAGGAGTAACCCCTGAGCACTGCCGGGTGGAACCCAAAACCCAAAAAAAAAAAAAAAAAAAAAAAAAAAGATCTTGCAGGGCCAGTGAAGTGGTGCTAGAGGTAAGTTGTTTGCCTTACAAGCGCTAGCCAAGGAAGGAGCGCGATTCGATCCCCCGGCGTCCCATATGGTCCCCCCAAGCCAGAGGCTATTTCTGAGCACTTAGCCAGGAGTAACCCCTGAGCATCAAACAGGTGTGGCCGAAAAAAACAAACAAACAAAAAAAAAAAGATGTTGGAGTAATGTATGTAAGCTGTATGCAAAGCGTAATCAGCAATATCATAAAACTCAGTAACTCAAAAAAAAAAAAATAGGTTAATAAAAACAAGAGCCACAGAGCTAGAGCAGTAATACAGAGAATAGAATGTTTGCCTTGCATACAGCCAACTTGGTTTCCATCCTTGGCATCCCATATGGTCCAGCGCCTGCCAGGAGTGATCAAAGCCAGAAATAACACCTGAGTGTTCCTGAGTGTGGCAAAATAAAAAACACAACACAACAACAACAAAAACTCTCTAGATCTTAAAATCCTCATTACATGTTAACCAGATTTTACAGTACTGTACTATACTTATTTGCAATATCTAGAGGGGAAAAAAATCATGTTATGTGTCTGAAATTAATGTGTCATGTGAATTCTATCTGTTTACTTGTTTATGTGTAATGGAGTTTTAATCATTTGTCACTGATCTTACAACACTCTTAAGATTTTAGGAGGACAGCGTCATACATCTACAAAGGCTCAATGTCCCCACCATCCAAGTCTCAGTACCAACACACTATCAAAATGACCTATCACTATCACTATGACCCCTCAACCTATTATTTTGCTTTTAGGACCAGACCCACCTCATTTATCCTACTGGTAAAGTTTGGGGACCATGCAGTGGCACGAATCAAATCTGGGTATTCCATGGAAACCATGCACATGACCCTGACTTTTTGTATTACTTCCCAGGGCTTCAACTCATTCTCCCCACCCTTTTCCCTCTGGCAACCATTTACTTTTCAGTGTCTACTTTTCTTTTTTGTTTGCTTTCATTATTTATATTCCACATATGAGTAAAGTCAGCTGTTAAGTATCTTTCACTTCCTGACTTATTTTACTTAGCATAAACACCTCAAGCTCCATCCCCATTGTCCTGAAGGACACATGATCTTTTCTTTATTTTGTTTTTGTTTTGGGGTCACACCCGGCATCGTTCAGGGGTTACTCCTGACTCTGCGCTCAGAAGTCATAAGTCACTCCTGGCAGGCTTAGGGAACTATATGGGATGCCGGGATTCAAACCGAGTTCGGTCCTGTATTGATCCCCTGTAAGGCAAATGCCTTACCACAGTGCTATCCAGCCCCTCACATGATCTTTTCTAATAGAAAACAGTATTCCATTGTGAGAGGAGAGAGGAGAAAGGAGAGAGGAGAGAGGAGAGAGGAGAGAGGGGAGAGGGGAGGGGGAGAAGGGAAGGGGGAGGGAGAGAGAAGGAGAGGGAGGGAGAGAGAGATGGAGGGAGAAAGAGGGAGAGGGAGGGAGAGAGACAGACAGACAGAGGGAGGGAAACAGACAGAGGGAAGGAGAGACAGACAGACAGACACTACCATAACTTCTTTATCCAATGCAGCAATTCCTGCTTTTTCCTCTGGATTGCTGCTTGAAATATCTGACTCCAGTGTTCGACTCTGAACTTCTGTTTGCCTTAGGATCTGATACAAACGTCTATAGAGAGAGAGAATCTTGTAGCTGGCTGACCCAAGTTCAATCCTCAGTGATCCCTGAGCCCTGAGCAGACACAAGCACTAAAGACAACCAACTGTGGCCCCGAAAACAATAACCAAAACCAAAGACCTAATATGAATTTCTTATACACATAATGAAGATGGATCTTTCTTTTTATCTATACAGTCATTCTGTGCCTATTGACTGATGAGTCCAGACCATCTACAGATGTTATTGTTCTTACTTTCCAGTTGAAAAAAGTCAATTCATAGACATTACATTATGTAGTGAGAATCTGAGCTCAGGAGTTAGCATTTCACAGTGCCTCCCACAGAGCAGGAGTGGGTGAGATTGGATTCTTGGTCAGCAGAAGGCTAGAGCTTCACATCACTAGAGGACACAAATTTGGAGAGGGAGGAACTTAATCAAAACCACACGCATGTTTCACAGGAGGATACATTTAACCTCCCATATCACATACCAGTTTTCCAAAGTTACATATCATACATCTTTGCTGAGAAATACAAGATAGAAGCAAATGCCAAAGAAAGGAATCTAAAGTGGGGAAGAAGCTATTTCTGGGAAAAAGAGTAAAAACTCTCCCCATTTAAAAACAGGACTGCAGATGGAGATCAGCAAGGATATATTGAGTCACATGACAGCTCTGGAACACGCTTCCTCTAAAGAATTGAGTGTTGCGTCTGACAAGTAGAAGAATGAGGATCACAGTTGATGAGGATAACTTGATGAAAAGTAACTTTTTTCCAGTCCAAAAGGAGATAACACAAAAACTGGAGTGCATGGGTTGCATGTGGGAGCCCCAGGTTTGCTATCTGGCACTGAAAGGCTCCCCAAGCAACAACTGGGGAACTGCCTCTGAGTAACTGCCTTAGAATATCTCTAAGTGTGCAAAAATACCTGAAAAAGAGGGAGGTAGAAACCCAAACTCACCATTTGCTCTGACTTTTCTGCTTTGTCTTTGATATCTTTGATTTTGCCAAAGAGCTGCTGAATAGCTTTCTGGGCTTCTTCAAGTGCCTAGAATAAGAGAAATAGATTGAAAAACAAAAACCAAATACAAGAAACATGCAAAGTCAGGACTAGTCCCTAAACTGTAATCAAACCCAGCTTTAGGGGAAAAAAAAAAACCTAATAAAGTTCTCTTGATTTATTTTATTTTAATGGACAGTTTTACTGGAAAAAAAAAGACAAGCAAAAGTCCAGTGTTTGAATATAGGCAAATATATAAAATTCCTGCCAATTTACCCAATATAGTTTTTTTTGTTTGTTTGTTTGTTTTTTTTGTTTGTTTGTTTTTTTTTTGGTGTTTGGGCCACACCCGGTAACGCTCAGGGTTACTCCTGGCTATTCGCTCAGAAGTCGCTCCTGGCAGGCATGGGGGACCATGTGGGAACCGGGGGGATCGAACCGCAGTTCGTCCTAGGTTAGCGCAGGCACCTTAGCACCAGCGCCACCGCCCGGCCCCTACCCAATATAGTTTTAATTTAAAAACAAAATGACCTTCCAGTTCAGTGATTACTACACACATTGATGACAACAAATAAATAAAATGAGTACACCTGTGTGTTTCCACAAATATGTGTGTATATATGTGCACACTGACCTTCAGAGTTATAGAAAGACAGAAGTGTCTCTAAGATGCTTGCAGGGAAAGTATCAACTTTTTTGGGGGGGCTGGGGGTGGGTCACACCCGGCAGCACTCTACGCTCAGAAATCGCTCATGGCAGGCTCGGGGAACCATATGCGATGCCAGAATTCGAACTACCGTCCTTCTGCATGCAAGGCAAACGTCTTGCCTCCATGCTATCTCTCCGGCCCCGAAAGTATCAACTTTTAAAAGTCCCCAAAGATGACTTTCAAAGGGTTAGGAGATAGTACAGTGGATAGAGCAGATCCCTAGTCAAATCCCCATATTCTGAGCATTGCCAAGTGTAGTCTGGGAGGCCCCGAACACCATGGAGTGTGACCCAGGAGGTCTCCAGAGCTCTGCTGGGCCTAGGTAATCCCCAGCATCGTAGGGCCTGGGCAGCATCACAATCTTAGGTCCTTGCACGGAGTCATTCCCTAATTGGCCAAAAATCACTGCTGGAAAACACCCTCCAGGCCTTTTGAGTCCATGCCCCCCAACACAAAATAAAAAAAGATTGCATTAAAATTTTAAAATAAAAACTATGAACAGAAACTTCAAAATATCTAAGATGGGATTATAGTTCAGTGGCAGAGTACTTGTTTTCATTGTATGTGTGAGGTCCTGGATTCAATCCCTGATACCACACACAAAAATAAAAACTATGTAAGTACCCTCACTTGTAAACCAATAAAATGAAGTTAGAGAGATGCTGAATACTAATTATAAGTGAAATGCTCACAGTGAAGAAAGAGCCTATACAGATATATGCACATGAAAAGTATTATAACCCACAGTAGCTTCTGCAAGTAGGAAAAGCAACATTCAGGAAATTCTGAGGCACAAAAGCCATACATATGCAGAACATATGGACTTACAAAAAAAAAAAAAAAGCCAAAGGAGAATCTATGTTTCATTTCATCAGGCACTTTATTTATTTTGGATTAGACAGTGGTCTGTCCAAACTGGGCTTCCTGGACCCTTTGTAAATAGAAAAAGGCCAATATAATCATAAAGCTGTGTGTGCCATCTTTCTCCATTCTTGGGAAACAGCCAGCCAGCCTCCTTAAGAAGAATACCTGAGAAAAGGAGAGAGCAGTACTAAAAAGGAAGAATGACAAAGGCCTGAGAATACTGTCTGGACTCCTGTATTCGGCAACGCATAAAACGCATAAAGGAAGAGCTGCTTCTAGACTACATACTATGACCTCTTGTTTTCTGCTTAAAAAAAAATACATATATATATATGTGTGTATATATATATACACACACATATATATATATATCTTCCAAATAGGAGCTAAAGCTGGCATCCTCTGCGGGAAATTATTTCCTTTTTAGAGGCAGGGATTGTATCTCTCATTTCTTCCAAGGTCTCCCAGACTGTCCACTTCTTCTGACACAGGGAATCCTTTCTCCTTTCTTTTTCTGGAGCGCCTGGTCTAACTTTCTTTTGATCTTGTGCCACCTCTAAGGATTTTACAGAGATTTCACACATAGGGTCATGGATCAGAAGCTGATATGTGTGATTATGTTACAGCTTCTGAAATGAAGGTCTAGAACAGGGGTCTCAAACTCAATTTACCTGGGGGCCGCAGGAGGCAAAGTCGGGGTGAGGCAGGGCCACATAAGGAATTTCGCTTACCAAATATTCGCAATAAAAAAATCGCATTAGTAAGAAAAAAAATCGCAAAATAATCGCATTAAACATTTGCATACCCAGAACGAAACTGCTCGGGGTATGCGAATGTTTAATGTGATTTTTCTTTACTAATGCAATTTTTACTGCGATATTTGAAGGCCAGTCGCGGGCCACAAAATGTTGTATGGAGGGCCGTAAATGGCCCGCGGGCCGCGAGTTTGAGACCCCTAGTCTAGCAGCTCTTTTAGGCTTTTTTGTTTTGATTTAGTGCTCAGGGTCTATTCGTGGTTCTGGGCTCATGAGCTGCTCCCAGCAGTGCTCAGAAGACCATGTGGTGAGACCATCAAACTCAAGCCAGCCACAAGAAAAGGTCAAGTTGAGTTCTCACTCTGGCCCTTCTAAGCCCTTTGGGATCCAACTCTACGGTGACAATCCTCAAGGAGCTTTTCATATCATCTTCCAACACAAGCAGATCTGGGACATTGGCTCTGTAAATGGCTTTACTGCAGCTTCCCATCATATTACCTTTCTCATACTAGGAATTAATACTCCCTAAAATACCAATGGTATAGTTAAAGTCCATCAACCAAGAGCATGAGGACTCCTACAATACTGAAAATCTTTCTGAGTGAAGGTTTCCTAGTCTCTGGGGACCAGAGTGATAGCAAAGAAGTAGGGTGTTTGCACACTGCTGGACAAACCCAAGTTCGACCCCCGGCATTCCATATGATATCCCAAGAAATCAGGAGTGATTTTTGAGTGCAGAACCAGGAGTAACTCTGAGCGCCGAAGGTAGGTATGACTCAAAAACAAACAAAAGTTTCCTAGTGTCTGACACAGTGACTATATACATATACAACCAGGGATGCTGGAAAGATTTAACAACAGTTAAAAAAAAAATTGCACCAGTAATGGGCTTATTTCCAGAACTCTGACTAATCTGAGAAAATGTCAAAAAGCTGTGCTTAAATATACTGGTAAGTATATTTTCTCCTCTAACCAACCCTTCTTTCTTGTTCAGCCTCCAGGTCTGTCCACTACCAATCACGTTCCTATCCTGTCACTCCTGAAAAATCTATGACTCCCCATTCTGCATTCTACCCCTAAGAATTCTCTTATTATTTTTTTTGTTTTTGTTTTTGTTTTGTTTTTGGGTCACACCCGGCAGTGCTCAAGGGTTACTCCTGGCTCCATGCTCAGAAATTGCTCCTGGCAGGCACGGGGGACCATATGGGGCACCGGGATTCGAACCAGTGACCTTTTGCATGAAAGGCAAATGCCTTACCTCCATGCTATCTCCTGGGCCCCTCTTATTATTTTTTTTTAACACATCTGACCATGCTCAGGGGTTAATCCTGGCTGTGCTCAGAAATCGCTTCTGGCAAGCTCGGGGGTCATATGGGATACCAGGAATCAAGCCCAGGTCTATCCCAAGTTGACCACATGCAAGGTAAATGCCCTACCACTATGCTAGCTCTCTGGTCCCTCTCTTCCTTATTTCTAATAGAAACCTTTTTAAACCAAGACATAAACCAAGATACATGGCCTTCAGAATACTATCAATCAATTTCATAAAATTGGGGCCAAAGTGATATACTTTGGGTAGGGGAACTGTCTTGAATATGGCAGACATGGGCTTGATCCCCAGTACCCCATACAGTCCACAGAACACTGCCAAGAGAGATCCCCTCACAACAGAGCCAGGAATAGTCCTAAAAACCACCAGGCATGCTCCCCCAAAAAAAGCAAAATTCATAAAACTGAAACATCAAAATCAAGGTGACCTCCCCTAGCAAATAATTTATATTATCTTTACAACTAATGCCACTTACTTCCCCTCATCAATAAACTGCCTCCACTTTCTTCCCCCAAATCAAGTTCTAAGAAACAAACAAAAAAGGATAAAAAGGAATAAACTAACAGATACCCATTTATAACTAAGAGTAAATTGCTCAACAGTTACTGATATAGTGCAAATCTTTGCTTTCTCGATGGTCTCCTTTAAGACTCATTCCTTTTCCATTGTTTTCCTTAACATCCATCTCCCTCCTTATACCCTTTCCCATAGTCATATGTGCAGCAAAAAAAAAAACAAAAACAAAAACAAACATCAACCATGTGTTCATAGTGATTCATGTGTAACTCAACATCTGTGGGCATGTGTCCACCTTTAGCTGGACTCTGAGATCTTAGGGGGCAGAAACCATCTGTCATTTTTAGCACCAAGACACTTAGACATCGCCCAGAACAACACACTAGGTGTTAAATACATGGCTTATTAAGTTAAGTCTTAAAACCAATGAATCAGGGGCCAGGGAGATGGCACAAAGGGCTGAAGCACAGGCTTTGCATGACCCCAAGAACCACAGGGACTGACCCCGAGCAACAATTTACATACATTGTAGAAATTAAAGAAATCTCTGAGAAAGAGGAGAGAGAAAAGAGAGAGGAGAGAAAGGAGAAGTGAGGGAGACATTTTAATTATTAGACGCATAAGAGAGGCAGGAAATAAGATACAAGAAAAAGGTTATTAGTAACCTGAGAGAAAACAGGGAACCATGGAAGCAAAAAAAAAACCAAAAAAAAAAAAATCAACTAAAGTCCTTAAAGGATAAGAAAAGGAACAAGTAGGGTGTTTGATTGCACACTGCCGACCTGGACAAACCCAAGCTCAACATTTCGATGATTAGAAGTATAAGAGAGGCAGGAAAAAAGATGCAAGGAAAAGGTCATTAGTAACCTGAGAGAAGACTGGGAACCATGGTAGCAAAAAATCAACAAAAGTCCTTGAAGGATTAGAAAAGGAACAATTAGAGTGTTATGCTGATGAAAATTCATGCAAGATTAGCACAGGGAAAGCCAGTGGAATTGACAACTCCAGGACAACAGCAGTTTCTATGAAGTAAAGGACGTGGAGGGGGCAGTGATGCAGACAGTAAGACCAGAGCAGGGGTGAGTAAATGAAGGTGGGGCAAGCCTGTTTCTGCAAATCTTGCTAGGCTGGAACACAGTTAATCCCACTCACTAAGTATTGCCTGTGGCTATTTTCACCATGCAACAGCAAGGATGAGTAGTTGCAAAAGTGACCACAAGGCACTTCAAAACTAAAATACTTATGGTTCAAGGCCAGAGAGAAAGCATAGCAGGCAAGAAACTCGCCTTGCACAGAACCTAATGGGATTTAATCCCCAGCATGCCACATGGTAACCAGAACCTCACCAGGAGGGATCCTTGAGTGCAGAGCCAGGACTAAGCCCGGGGTACCACTAGGTATGGGCCCCCAAACCAAACAAAATCAAAACAAAATGAATATGAGTAACATTCACATATAAGTACTATAAATAACATTCACATATCCCCAAGATCAAGCAATATCTGTTCAGAGAGAAAAAAAACACACACACACGTCTGGCTTATTTCTACTCTCTCGGCATTATTACTACCACCTTGTCACTTGAAAAGATAGCTCTCCTGGCAAATCCTATTCCATCACCTCACCTACAGCATCTTACCAAAGCTGGAGCACAGCTGGGACTCAACAAATATTTGTGAACTCATTAAAAATATTGTGGGGAGGGGCCGGGCGGTGGCGCTGGAGATAAGGTGCCTACGCTAACCTAGGATGGACCGTGGTTCGATCCCCCGGTTCCCCATATGGTCCCCCGTGCCTGCCAGGAGCGACTTCTGAGCGAATAGCCAGGAGTAACCCCTGAGCGTCACCGGGTGTGACCCAAAAACCAAAAAAAAAAAAAATATATTGTGGGGCGCTTTTCAGAAGAGGCAGCACAATTAGAAGTAGTGGTTCTAAACAAAGCATCAGCACACTTCACACCTACAACTATTCTAATTTGGCGAGCAAGGAGTCTGCTGTCCAAGATGCCACAGGTGAGTGCTGTTTTCATTCCTCTGACCTTCTGAACTTGCTGTGGAGATTCCTGTGGAGAATCATTCGGAGACCAGGGAGACCATGGTCCTTCACAGGGTTCTGCACACCTGGCTATAGCACTCTCACACCTTTCAGGTTGTGGTCCACAACCTTGAGCGTCGCACTGCTCCCATACACCTGGCAACAATGAGTCAAAGATCACACCCTCAACTGAGGCACCAGGGGTCTCCAAAAGAGACATGTTTGGCACACATGGTATCTCTGTGGAACAAACTGAGAATCTCACACTTAGAAAGACCTACACTTGCCACAGCGCCATCCCCAAGCAAAATCAGTTCTAAACCCAATAAAACCTTCTAAGAAATGTTGGGAGTTTTTCCTTTCTTTTCTTTTTTTTCAAAGCAAGTACATAACAGAGACTGCAGAGACCTCCCCAGGAGAGGACAAGACATATGCACAAAATCATGTCAGGCTGTTAGTCAGGCCACAATACAGGAATGAGTTCAGTTGTATGGGATCACACCCAGCAGCTTTCCAGTCCAGGTTTTTGTAAAGTTTTCCCACTTACCATTCTTTTCACCCCGGATATTTTTATGTGGCTGAGGGAATATAAAATAAGTTATTACGAATCAAACATTGAGTAATAAGAAACCATAAATTTAGTTTATGGCAGAATTTTCACAACCCCCACATTAAAAAAAAAAAAAACTAGGTTTGTATCACATATATACCTTAAATTAAGCGGATTAGCTAATACGGGCAAAAGGATCTGAGATGTAAAGGTCAGGTTAGGGCAGAGAAAGATTTTCTATCTACTCTCAATCTGGAGTGTCCTTCCAGATAGGCTGTCTCCAGTGACAGCACCACTTTCTTGCTTCAAGATAACAAACAAGACTCACACAATCTTACATTTCACAGTCTTAAAGAAGGATAAAACCATGCCAAATTTTTACAGGCTGGAATATCTCTGCTTGTTACAACAAAGCACTAAAATCGAGGAAATTTAATATGATCCATTTCCCAGAGTCTTGAAAGGTTCTAAAGCATTCACACCATCAACACATCCTCTGAGTTTAAATCTAAGTTCTACTAATCAGATAAACAGGAAGAGTGATAATCAACAGGAGGCTCAACAAAATTTTTTTAAATACTAAAAATACTTCTACTACCTGACTAATTGGAAAACATGCTGAAAGGAAGATTCTGGCACTGTCCCTGGATGCTTTATAATAAAATGTGACAACTTTTGCCATTTCCTCATTCCACACTGTATGTGAATAAAAACAAAATTACCCCCCACCCGCCCCCAAAATTTTCTGCTTTCAGAGCTCTTGAGCTGAGCACTGGAGAATAACATGGATCTTTCATTCAAGGGTACGTTATTAGGAAGTAGATACTGTAGTGGTGCCCCTTAGTAAATCAAATCTCTGCAATGGAGAGATGCAAAGCAACCCACTGGACTAGCCGAGAAGACTCGGCAAATCCAATTACCTATCTCTATACTGGCATGCATCATTAACCGTAATTATCCTCCTCAATCTTCCTGGCCTCCTGAAGTAGATTCTGAGCAGGCTTTAAAGCCATTCTAGATTCTGTGCACAGAAGATAAGCAGCACAAAATCTGGCAGAGATCCCACCACTTTCTTCTTCTGTCCTTTTTCTTCTTTTTTTCCTTTTTTACAGAACTACTGTTTCCAGCCAAACTGAGAGGGAATCTGAGTCAATAGAAATACTATAAGAAGAAAACATCCCAGGACCAGAGAGAAAGCATGGAGACAGGGTGTTTGCTTTGCATGCCTTGCATGCAGAAGGATAGTAGTTCAAATCCCAGCATCCCATATGGTCCCCGAGCCTGCCTGGAGTGATTTCTGTGTGTAGAGCCAGGAGTAACCCCTGAGCACTTCAGGGTGTGACCCAAAAACCAAAAACAAAAAAAAAAAAAAAAAAAAAGGAAATAAACATTCCCAGCAGAAGAGATAAAGGGCAGGGTTAAGGTGTTTGTTTTGCAACACATGGTCTCCCAAGAAACCATGGGATGGGGCCGGGTGGTGGCGTTGGAGGTAAGGTGCCTGCCTTACTGCGCTAGCCTTGGACGGACCGCGGTTCGATCCCCCATGCCCCGTATGGTCCCCCAGGCCAGGAGCGACTTCTGAGCGCATAGCCAAGAGTAACCCCTGAGCGTCACTGGGTGTGGCCCAAAAGCCAAAAAAAAAAAAAAAAAAAAGAAACCATGGGATGTGACCCAACAACAAAAAACTATTAAAACAAACAAACAAAACCTTTGGCTCTTAATCATCTAATTTTATAATTAATTTAGTATAGAATTCTATTGCCTTTGTCCTGTCAGTCCATGGGCAATCAGCCTTTAAGAGATTTAAACCAAGATCCCATTTATTGCTACTGCAGTTAGGTGGCAAAGTTGTTCATTTTAAAAACTGGTTATAACTTTGGCCTGCTCTTGGAAAAAAATATAGTACAAGTAGTCAAGGCTAAATGAAGAAAATATTACTTCCCCACTATTCTCTTGCCATTTCTTTATTTTATTTTCTCTTGCCATTTCTGTATCCAACTTGCTTTCTGCATGTGAGTGCCCTTTCTATCATTTGCTAAAGTGATGCCTTGTTTTAGTGGAAAGGAAGAATTCTAAACCAGTGGTCCAAGATTTGAATGCTGTCAGCCTGGTCACTGTCTGTGTAACCCCTATTATCTTCCAGAAGGTTAGGACTCCTTATATCTAGAACAAGTGTATGAGAAATGACTACAAAAACTTTGTCAGGATAAAGCACAGGATTTGGAAGTGGGCACTTAGGACAGTTCACCAACACTCTTCCTTTCTCTGGGGATCTTCTTTTCCCCCTATTTTTGGGATCTGCAGTCCCAGAAACAGACTAGGTCCAAGCTTGTCAGGAGCCTTCTGTTGACTTTCCAGGATAAACTGAAAAAGAGAGCTCAGGCTCTGGGGTAGGAGTGCCAAGAAGTGCAATGTAGGATGACAGGGGGTTGGTCTCTTGGGAAAGATGATGAGGCTGGCATTCGGAGATACAGACACAGTCAGGACATCAATAACCAGAGCTGCTCAGCACCTTAGCTGAGACATTGCACCTCCATGATCTGACACTTCAACTTTCCCTTCAAACTAATATGAGTATTGCCAATGCCAGTTTGAATTGGGCTTTGTTTTCTTTCAATCAAGAGTCTGATGAAATACTCAGCTCACAGTAAGGGCTCACTGGACTGCAACTGTGAACAATAGTCCAAAATGAAGTGCAGTTTTCTTTGGTTTTGGTTGGTTTGGTTTTGGCTTGTTTTGTTATGGCTTTTGGGCCACACCCAGCAGTACTCAGGGGTTACACCTGGCTCTGTACTCAAAATTGCTCCTGGCAGGTTCGGAGGACCATATGAAATGCTGGGGAGTGAACTCGGGTCCTTCTCAGGTCAGCAGCATGCAAGGCAAATGCACTATCACTTTGGCCCCAAGAGTACAGTATTTTGATAAAACTGTTCTTTTTGTTTTGTTTTGTTTTTGACCATACCTGGTGATGCTCAGGGATTACTCCTGGTTCTGTGGTCAGAAATCACTCCTGGCTTGGGAGACCATATGGGATGCCAGCAATCGAACCGAGGTCAGCCACATGCAAGGCAAATGCCCTACCTCTGCGCTATCACTCCAGCCCCTCCTTTAATTTAAAAAAAAAAAAAGGTGTAGACTGGACAGATAATGGAGGTAGAGTACTGATCTTGCATGCAGCTGATCCAGGTAGGTTCTTTTTGGCACCCCTTATGTTCTCCTGAGCCCCGCCAGGAGTGATTCCTGAGCTCAGAGCCAGGAATAAGCTCCAAGGACTGCTAGTATGATTTAAAAATCACAGAGGAAAAAGAAAGTAAGCACTTTATGGCAGTTCCTAAGAGAATAAAACCACCACTAGATAAGGATAGGGTTTTTTTTCACCACATTGATTTTTGAGCCATAGCCTGCAGAGCTCAGCATTTACTCCTGGCTCTGGACTCAGGGATCACAGGAGGGGGAGTTTAGGGGGGAGGGAGTTAGTGGACCATATGTGATGCCAAGGATAGAATCCAGATCAAATATGTGTAAGACCTACTATACTAGATCTTGTAAGTTTTATATGTCAGGAACATATTTAAAAACTGTACATAAAGGTCTGAATCAAGAATAACAGAATCGGGGCCCAGGAGATAGCATGGAGGTAAGACGTTTGCCTTTCATGCAAAAGGTCATCGGTTCGAATCCCGGTGCCCCATATGGTCCCCCGTGCCTGCCAGGAGCAATTTCTGAGCATGGAGCCAGGAGTAACCCCTGAGCGCTGCCGGGT
>PVKC010035895.1:0-13363 GCA_004027635.1 Crocidura indochinensis
GGAACCTTGCTTTTGCACAGTACTTGAATATTGCCAGTTTTCACTGTAATGGCATGTTCTTGGGCATTCCTGCCCTGGAATGGAACTCTGGGAGAGCGAGTTTTTTTTTTTTTGAGCCAATATGACCCACTCCCACGAGGTCATATTCATAAATAGAAAATTTTAAAATAGCTTTCTATAATGTATTTTTACTTAGATGGTATTTACAATTTATCTGTTACCTTAATGAAAACTATGGGCAAATATTAACTCTTTTACAATTATAAGTTAGTCAAAAGAAAAAGTGCAGAATCATGTATTCATGAAAAGTGGCTAATTTTAGGCAATAGCAAACTAGATTGCTGCAAAATAACACATTTCAAGTTACATACTTATGGTGACATGAAACAAAGAAAGTAAAATACTGCTTTCTTTTTCAGAATTATAGTAGTCTTGAAAACTACAGTTTTTTAATCATGATGGAAATAATCAATGTATTATCCTTTTTACCAATAGAAGCCAGAATAGGATCAAAGTTCTTTCAAAGCCCCATTTCCAGAGAATTGCCTTCATATTAACTCTTTTCAGATTCTTGGGAAATTGTTATCATTGGATAAATCTCAATTTGACTTGACTAAGACTTTCTCCAGAATGACCATTCTTTTCCTTTTGGGTATTTATGCAAAATCAATTAACTACAATGGCTTTACATTGTAATTATCTGTGTTAGCAATAATAAATAGTGCAAACACTAAATAAAGTTTAAGCATTGTAATCTTGAGCTTGAAAACTGACTATATATGTATAAAATTATATATATAATTAAATAAAAAATCAAATAAAAATTAAATATATATAAAATTAAATTCAATGGAATATATATATTTATTTACTATGTTATTTTATATATATAAATATATTTTATTTAATATATATATTAATATTTTCAAAATCTCAGGAGAGGGACCATAGTAATAGCACAATGGTAGCATATTTGCCTTGCATGAGCCAACCCAGGATAGACCCAGGTTAGATCCCTGTCATCCCATTTGGTCCCCCCCAACCCCGAGGTTGCCAGAAGTGATTTCTGAGTGTAGAACCAGGAGTAACCCCTGAGAACCACCTGGTGTAACCCACAGAAAAGCTCAGGAGAAGTACTGATTAAAAAGATATTAGTAAAATCTATTGAATCAGTGGCTGAACTAACCAAGGAGAGTATGCAGTGGCTACATATGCAAATAAATAAATAAATAAATTTGATTTCAAGACTTACTCTTGAAGCCACTGAAAAAAATAGAGAGAAAAAGCAATAATAACAAATAGCAAATAAAAGTGGATTCAGAAAAATAAATCTGATTACCAAATTTGTCATAATGTAGTAACTAAAATGTCTAGTTTTCCATACAACGATATAAAGATTAAAGTTAGGAAACATATAAGAATTTTAAAAAAATGTAATTTATGATCAAACATGCTTTTTGATATACTAGATAAAACTAATTAGCTAATTTAAATAAAGTAAAATAACCAAAAAATATATTTACAGAAATTAAAATGTTCTATGAGAGCAATATCTCACTGACTAGATAAACTGTATAAATTATTATAAAATTCATAATCTATGAATCAAAAAGTATAATAAATAAATATAATTATACTTAGGTGACTCAATCACAGATCTGACCTAGAAGAAAAATAAAAATAAATAAAATAAAAATAAAATAATAATTCACAGTTTGATGAAGATAGTCAATGATATTTGACTTAAAAATAATGACAAGGGGTCAGAGCAATAACCCAAGTGGTAGGGTATTTGCCTTACATGCACTAACCTAGGATGGATCGCAGTTTGATACCCTGGCATTCCATATAGTCCCCAAGCCAGAAGCGATTTCTGAGCACATAACCATGAGTAAACTGAGCATCACTGGGTGTGGTCCAAAAAGCAAAACATAAAAAAAAATTAATAATGACTGAAGCTCTTAATCACAAAAAAAAAGTTTAACTTTTGTTTTTTTGTCCCCAAATTCCCAATACAGATCAGGCAAGGGTCTGGGTTGAGGTGTGTATGGGTAGCTTTTAATAATGCCATTTAGCAAGTAGTTTTATAAGAAAATATAGACAAATGAAATATAGATGGACTTAATCAACAAAAGAATGCATATCATTAGCAACTATACAATGTTCTCTCCTATATACTAATGTTAAGGTATAGCATCTCTCAATTAATTTGAAATGTTTTAAGTATATGAAGTAGCTATCAGTTCAAAATAAATAAATCATCAATGCAAGAAAAATTTAAAATCACAGATTTTTGGACATTAATAAATATACTAATTCATCAATGAGTCAACAATGAAATATCCATAGAGATTAAAATATAATTTGCGAGAACTGGGAGAAGAATTCAAGGCATATTAATATGTTCAATCAACAGCTGAAAAGAGATTAGGAAAAAACAGTACAACTAAATAATGTATAATTATAAAATAGAAATCAGTGGTATTCTTAAAAACTAAGTACTTGGTTGTGTAATGAAACTAGGAAAGAACAAAAAAGAGAAATTAAGATCACAATAATTCAGTGATGCAAGAGGCATGCAAGAAATCCTTCTTCTGTGTGTAATTTCTTCATTTTTGATATCTGGCACCACTTATGAACCCTCAGCATCATCAGAGATGATTCCTAAATGCAGAACCAGAAATAAGCCCTAAGCACTGAATAGAATGGCCACAAAACAAAATAAAATAAATTCTTGGATGAGATCACATATTGTGAATGTTTATATGTTTTGAACTGTGATTATTTAAGATATTTAAGGGGCCCGGGAGATAGCATGGAGGTAAGGTGTTTGCCTTTCATGCAAATGGTCATTGGTTCGAATTCCGGTGCCCCATATGGTGCCCCGTGCCTGCCAGGAGCAATTTCTGAGCATGGAGCCAGGAGTAACCCCTGAGCACTGCTGGGTGTGACCCCCCAAAAAAAAAGATATTTAAACTTTATTATAATTGTAGAAATCACAGGATTAAAGTAATTTGGGTGTGAGGGGAGTTATAGCTATTTATATAAGATCTTTGTGGTAAAAGTCCAAGTTATATATTTAAAATATAAAGGAATATTTGAAGTTACTCTTATATCAGAATGGACATGTGGATTAATTAAATAAGGTAGATCAATTGTGAAGGTATTTATTTTCCAGGCTTAAAAACAATATGTTTTTAAAAGTGCTAACTGATGTGGTAGATTCAATGTTAAAATGAATGAAAAAGACATTGCACATTAGAAGATTTTCAAGAGAATATGAATATTAAGATGTTAAGAATTATTTCTCCAGTGGAAATATAAATTGTCATAATATTTCAGTAGTTTTGATTACATCTATAATAACTAAGTCTAAGTTGAACATTAGTGCCAAAGTTATGCAAGTTAGAGAATCAGAAGAAAAAATATATCAAGGGTTACTTCTGGCTCTGTGCTCAGGAAGTACCCCTTGCAGTGCTTAGGGGACAATTTGGGATTCCTGGGATCAAACCCATGTCAACTATGTGCAAGGCAAGTGCCCTACCCTCTTTGCTATTGCTCTAGACCCTAAATGGTATATATTTTGTGCCCAATAATTAATTTGAACTACTTAGAATAAGTAAGTCACTATTAAATAAAGAGTAGGATATCAAACCATTACTTATTATGAATGCCAAGAGAATATTCTGTATATAATTTTATATGCTATTTAAAACATTAAAATTCCTTCTAACACTTAACCAGACATACAATCAATTAATCTTTGATAAAGGGGCGAGCTCACAAAATTGAGCAAGGAAATTCCCTTCAAAAAGTGGTTTTGGTACAAGTTGTCAGCCACAGGCAAAAATGTGAAGTCGGACCTCCATTTAACACCATGTACAAATGTCAAATCAAAATGGATTAAAGACCTTGATATCAGAGCTGAAACTATAAGGTATATAGAGTAAAATGTAGGCAAAACACTCCATGACATTAAGACTAAAGACATCTTCAAGAAGGAAACAACACTGTTCAAACAAGTGGAAGCAGAGATAAAGAAATAAGATTACATCAAACAGAGAAGTTCTTGCACTTCAAAAAAAAAAGTGATTAGGGTAAAAATGTCGCCTACAAAATGGGAGAAACTATTCACCCAATACCCATCAGATAAGGAGCTAATGTCTAAGATATGCAAAGTACTGAACAAACGTAAGAAGAACATAATATCTGAACCCAGCAAAAATGGGGAGAGGAAATAAACAGACATTTCCTCAAAGAAGAAATAAAGATGGCCTAAAGGCACATGTGAAAATGTTCTGCATCACTAAAAATGTCCCACATCACATCAGGGAGACGCAAATCCAAACAATGAAGAATCATCTAAAGCCACAGAATGGCACACATCACAAAGAACAAGAACAAAATTGCTGGCGTGGATGTGGGGAGGAAGGAACTCTCATTCATTAGAATGAGATTAGAATGCCATCTAATCCAGCCTCTCTGGAAAACAACAGGGGTATTCCTCCAGAAAGAAGAAATTGAGCTTCCATACGATCTAGCAATACCCTCACATAAGCACTACAAAATAAATGCCCTCAGCACTCCTATTTTCATTGCAGTGCTATTTACAATAATCAGAATATGAAAGCAATCCAGGTATCCAACAACAAATGAGTGGCTAGAGAAACAATGATACATCTACACAATCAAATACTAAGCAGCTATTAGTAAAAATGAAGTCATAAAATTTCCTATACATGAACAAACATGGAGACTTATGTTGATAGATATGTGTCAGAGGGAGAGAGATAGACACAGAATAGTTCACTCATATGTGGGATTTAAGAAAAATAAAAGAGAGTATGGTAATAATACATAGAGACAATAGAGATTAGGGCCAAAAGGACCAGCCCATTATATGAACCTTACCACAAAAATTGGTGAGTACAGTTAGAGAAATAACTGCAATAAAAACTACCATGACAATGATAATGAGAGAGAGAAGTAGAGTGAATGTCAGAAGGTAGGCAGGGAGTATAGTGAGGAAGGAAATGGAGAATATTGGTGGCAGAAAAGCTACATTTGTGAAGGGGTTGTACACTTGATGTTTGAAACCCAACTATGGATATTTTTGCAATCTCAGTGCTTAAAGGAAATATTAAAAAATGCTCCTATACTATTCTTTTGAAAAAATAATCTTTCATTTCTGGATGATATAGTTAAGATACATGTAGCTTATAAGTGGAAGATCAGAATATTTATTTATAAATGTTAGAAATAGCATAGTTAAAAGTTGATAAATGTGTTTCCTCAATGCTGTGTCCTAAAAGCAATTGACTAAAAATCAAGCAAACAAACAGGCAAAAAAGACTCATTGAAATATAGGAATCACCTATTTCCTTTTTATATTCTGTTCAAAGGAAAAACTACATGGTTATAGAAGCAATGGTAAGATAGTTTTTTTCTGCTGCTACACTCTTAGGGAAAGTGTAAACATAAAACTGATATTAATGTATGTAAAAGTAAATCTATTTTTGGGAACATATAGGTTAGCACAATTAGAATATCTTAAAAACAAGGAAGTTCACATGAGGTCAGAACTTCTTCTTTATAGAGTATAACAATGTGCTTCCAAATTCTTTTCCACTTGTTTGAAGGACATTGTTTTGAGTTGTATATAAAAGCTGAAAAGAAACCTCAACTGGAGTTTTCTCAGAATAATCAGATACCATTCACTCTCTGAAAAATAATACTCATGTAAAGCATGCACAAAGCTAAAGAGACTATTATTTTGAACTTTGTTATTTAAGTACATACCTAGGCAAATATAGCAGGTTACCAAGATAAGACCTTATAGAGCCCCTGGGAAAGGAAAAACTTGGAAGAAACAGGTACTTCTTATCTTGAGATGTGTGTAATACAAACAAACATTCCGGGTTTTTTTTTAACTTAGGTTTTCATGTTTTGTGTATGTAACATTCAACAGAATATTGTCAAATTCCAACTGGAATATTTTTTCTTCAAATTGAAGAACTCAAAAAAATTATGTTCTATGTTTTATGTAGTTCTGGATCATATAACAACCAATATATTAACTGTTAAATTTTGTTAGGGCAATTTAACAGGCATAGAAAATGAGAGCAGGGAGAGTGATGGTGTTACAGAGTGAGATGACAATTCCTATGCAGAATTCCTATGCTCGTATGCTTAGTTCATACAATTGTTTTCATTTCAATATCTGACACCACCACAATATACTTTTAATGATTTAGGCAATTTTTTAATTATTTAGTCAAATTATTAGACTTTTACTTTTATTCTGTTTAGATGTTCAGCATTTTTTCCTTCAATTCTTTCTATGCAGAGGAAGTCAAGGTGCAAGACAAGTCGGACCAACCTAAAATTATTTCTCAGCTTTGCTTTCTACATCACCTCAATTTACCTGCACCTCAGATTACCTCTCATTTAAAGGTTTCTCACACCCCGCTTATCTGCACTCACCTCTAAGGATTTACTTGAAGTTAGATATAAGCTCTTTGTCAATAGTTTGTGTCCTTTGTCATACTATTTGTTCTCTATTTGTTCTATTTGATTCTATTTGTTCTCTCAGTGGTGCATCTTGTGGCCAATTTGAGTTTCAGAGCACAAAAGCTTAATTTTGTAAATGACGCCAGGAAGCAAAAATAAGGCAGTGATAAGAAAGAATATCAATAAACTTGTATCACCATTTTTTTTTTTTTGCATTTTGGGCCACACCCAGCCTGGCAGGATCGGGGAACCATATGAGACACCGGAATTTGAACCGCCATCTTTCTGCAGGCAAGGCATATATATATGTCCTACCTCCATGCTATCTCTCTAGCCCCATGTTTTTTTCTTGAGAGCAACTTAAAATTCAGCATTATAATGGAACCAGCATAGACCATGAAAATGTGCCTCAAAATTTTCTTGCTTGAGGAAAGAGAAAATTAAATATTTCATATAATCTGTCCCTTCAACTGCTTGGGGATTAAAGAGATTGGAGGGGGACTTTAGAGTTCATTAAACCGTTAATTAAGGGAGTAATTTTTGTTGACAAAAAATTAATTCAAACCTTAGAATTGAGAATTTAAATAGTTGTGCACTAGTTTATTGTCTGAATGAAGATACATAACATAGTAAGTCATATTCTATATTTTTCATTCCTTTTTATTTTCTTTTTTGTTTTTAAATAACTTTTTAAGCACTATGATTATAAACATGTGTGTAATTGGGTTTCAGTCATAAAAAGAACACCCCCTTAAACAGTGAAGCATTTCCAGCACCAATGCCCCATCTTCCTCCTCTCCCACAAGTGCCTTTATTTGAGAAAAGCATTCAACTTCCCTCAATCATTAACATTGTCATGATAATTGTTAATGTATTTATTTCTCTTTTTTGTTTTTATTTTGTTTTTTGTTGTTGTTGTTGTTGTTTTTGGGTTACACCCAGTGGCGCTTAGGGGTCATTCCTGGATCTGTGCTCAGAAACCACCCCTGGCAGGCTCGGGGGGAACACATGGGTCGTTGGGAATCAAACTAAAGTATGTTGGGTTTGGCCACGTGTAAGCCAAATGTCCTCCACTTTTCTACTACTCTGGCCCAAAGTGTGTGCAGTTATTTCTCTCTCTCACTGCACTTACCACTCTTTGTGGCAGCTTATATCATGGCCTGGTTCTTCCAACCCATTTCTCTTTTGTCTCTGGGTTTACTACAATAATGTCTTTTATTTTTCATAAAGTCCATAGATAAGTGTCATAAAGTCATAAAGTCATAGATAAGGGACCACTATATGTATATCACTATCCCTCTGACTTATTTCACTCAGCATAACAGTGTCCATATCCATCTATGCCAGGAAAATTTCAGACTTCATTTTTTAAATAGCTGCAGAGTATTCTATTGTGTATATGTACCACAGTTTCTTTAGCAATTCATCTATTGAAGGGCATCTAGGTTGTTTCAAGATTCTGACTACTGTAAATAACAATGGAATGAATATAACTGTGCATAAGGCATTTTTATATTGTGTTTTTGTGTTCCTAGGGTATATCCTTAGTAGTTAAATAACTCAATGATATGGTAGCTCAATTACTTGATTTTTGAGGAATCTCCATATAGTTTTCCATTGTTGAACCAGACAGAATTTCCACCAGCAGTGAATGAGAGTTTCTCCCCCCCCCCCCGCCACATCCCCATTAGCACTAATTATTCTTGTTCTTTGTGATGCGTGCCAGTCTCTATGGTGTGAGGTGGTATCTCATTGTTGTTTTGATTTATTCACCGTGATGATTAGTGATATAGAGCATTTTTTCATGTGTGTTTTGGCCATTTATATTTCTTCTTTGAGGCAGTGTCTGTTTTTAGCTACTCCCCATTTTTGATGGGATTAGAGGTAAGTTCTATCAGTAACTTAGATATTAGTGTCATCAATATTAACCCCTTATCTGATAGATGAACCTTCCATTCCGTTGATGACCTTAGAATCCTGGTAATTATTTCCTTTAAGGTGCAGAAGGTTCTCAGCTAAATATAGTTTCCCATCTGTTTATCTCCACTTCCACGTTTTTAGAGAGTGATGTTTCCTATTTGAACATATTTTTACTCTCAAAGACATGGAGTGTTTTTACCTAAGTGTTTCTCTATATACCTTATAGTTCCAGGTCTGATAGCAAGGTCTTTAATCCATTTGGATGTAACCTTAGTGAAAGGGTCTGATGAAGGTCTGGGTTTGCCTTCTTTTATGTGGCTGACCAGTTTTCCCAAAACTGCTTGTTGAAGAGGCTTTCCTTGCTCCATTTTTCATTTCTTGCCTCTATCAAAGATTAATTAATTGTATGTCTGGGAACTTTTGATGAATAGTCAAGACTATTTCATTGATCTGAGGGTCTATGTTTATTCCAGTACCATGCTATTTTACTGACTATTGCTTTGTATTACAATTCACATTTGGGAAACTGATGTCTCCATCTTTATTCCTATGGGTTGCTTTAACTATTTGTGTTTATTTATTGTTCCAAATTAATATCAGAAATGTTTGATCCACTATTTTGAATAATGTCATGGGTATCTATAGAGAATTATAAAGATTTTGATCATTTGAGTTTCAGTCTTACAATGTATACCCCACTATACTCATGAAAATTTTCTACCACCATTGTGCCTGATTTTTCTTCCACCTTTTCCACTAATGCCCTTGGGAAGGCATTTTGTTCCACCCTCATATATTTTTTCATTTTAATACACTTGGGTTTACACTATTGTAAATGAAGGAATACTGATTATATTACTTTATCTCCATCCAAACCTAGTCATTTTTCTGAGTGATTACTTCTGATTATCATTGACATAATGATCACTTATTTGCCCTAACTCTACTGCTGCAATATTTATGGCAAACTTCCTACCATGTATTGGTCCAGCTGGCTTCCTTTACATTGTCTGGATAGTATTACTACACTAATTCTAATGTTCTTATATCCAATAAATGAGTGAAATTTTTAAATAATATTTTATTTAAAGATCTTGGTTACAAACATGATTGTGGTTGGGTTTCAGACATACAAGAAGATAACTACCCATCATTAATACAACGTTCCCACCACCAATGTCCCAAATATACCTCCTCCCCACCCGACTCACACCTGTACTCTATACATACTTTCTATTTCCTCATACATTCTTATTGTTAGGATAGTTCACAATGTATTTTTCTCTAACTAAACTCATCACTCTTTGTGGTGAGGTCCATAAAGTGGGCTGTAACTTCCAGCTCTTTTCTCTTTTGTGTCTGAAAATTATTGCAAGAATCTTTCATTTTTCTTAAAAACCATAGATGAGTGAAATCGTTCTATGTCTTTCTCTTTTCCTCTGACTTATTTCACTCAGCATAATAGATTCCATGTACATCCATGTACAGGAAAATTTCATGACTTCATCTCTCCTGATGGCTGCATAATATTTCATTGTGTATATGTACCACTGTTTCTATAGCCATTCATTTGTTGAAGGGCATCTTGGTTGGTTTTAGAGTCTTGCTATGGTAAATAGTGCTGCAATGAATATAGGTGTAAGGAAGGGACTTTTGTACTGTATTTTTGTGTTCATAGGGTATATCCCTACAAGTGGTATAGCTGGATCGTATGGTAGCTCAATTTCCAGTTTTGGAGGAATCTCCATATCGATTTCCATAAAGACAGCATTTCCATCAGCATTGGATAAGAGTACCTTTCTCTTCAAATCCCCTCCAACACTGCTTGTTCTCATTTTTTGTGACCTGTACCAATCTCTGGGGTGTGAGATGATACGTCAGAGTTGTTTTGATTTGCATCTCCCTGATGATTAGTGATGTGGAGCAGTTTTTCATGTGCCTTTTTTGCCGTTTGTAATTCTTCTTTATCAAAGTGTCTGTCCATTTCTTCTCCCCATATTTTGATGAGATTAGACTTTATTTTCTTGTAAAGTTCTGTCAGTGCCTTGTATATTTTGGAGATTAGCCTCTTATCTGATGGGTATTGGGTGAATAGTTTCTCCCACTCTGAGGGGGGCTCTTTTATCCTGGGCACAATTTCCTTCGAAGTGCAGAAGCTTTTCACCTTAATATGTTCCCATCTGTTAATCTCTGCTTTTACTTCGTTGGAGAGTGCAGTTTCCTCCTTAAAGATGTCTTTAGTTTCAATGTCATGGAGTGATTTACCTACGTGTTGCTCTATATACCTAAGAGAATCAGGTCTCATATCGAGGTCTTTAATCCATTTGGATTATACCTTCATACATGATGTTAGCTAGGCTTCTAAGTTCAATTTTTTGCAAGTGGCTAGCCAGTTGTGCCAAAACTACTTGTTGAAGGGGCTTTCTTAACTTGCTTTAGGATTTCTTGCTCTTTTATCAAAGATTAGATGATTGTATGTCTGGTGAACATTCTATGAGCCTATTCCACTGATCTGAGGATCTGTCTTTATTCCAATACCATGCTGTTTTTGATAACTATTGCATTCTAATACAGTTTAAAGTTGGGGAAAGTAATGCCTCCCATGTTCTTTTTCCCAATGATTGGTCTAGCTATTTGAGGGCATTTATTGTTCCAACTGAATTTCAAAAGTGCTTGATCTACTTCTTTGAAAATGTCATGGGTATTATTAGAGAGATCGCATTAAATCTGTGCAATACTTTGGGGAGTATTACCATTTTAATGATGTTAATCCTGCCTATCCATGAGCAGGGTATGAGTTTCCATTTCCATGAGTCTTGCTTATTTCTTCAGACTCTATTATTTCTTGGAGCAGAATTTTATAGTTTTCTTTGTATAGGTCCTTCACATTTTTAGTCAAGTTAATTCCAAAATATTTGAGTTTGTGTGGCACTAATGTGAATGGAATTGTTTTCTTTTTTAAATTTTTCTTTATTTAAATATTTTGATTACATATATGATTGTGATTAGGTTTCGGTCATTTAAAGAACACCCCCTTCACCAGTGCAACATTCCCACCACCATTTTCCCAAGTCTTCCTCTCTCCCACCCAACCCACACCTGTACTCGAGACAGGCTTTCCAGTTCTCTCATTCATTCGCGTGATTATGGTAGTTATTTCTATAACTGCACTCACCACTCTTTGTGGTGAACTTCATGAACTGAGTTGAAAGTTCCAACCTCCTCTCATTGTCTCTGATAATTGTTGCAAAAATGACTTTTATTTTCTTTAAAACCCATAGATGAGTGAGACTATTCTACGTCTCTCTCTCTCTCTCTCTCTCTCTCTCTCTCTCTCTCTCTCTCTCTCTCTGACTTATTTCACTTAGAATGGTAGATTCTACGTACATCCATGTATAGGAAAACTTCATGACTTCCTCACTCCTGACAGCTGTATAATATTCCATTTTTTATATGTACCACAGTTTCTTTAGCCATTTGTCGGTTGAACGGCATCTTGGTTGTTTCCAGAGCATGGCTGTTGTGAATAGTGCTGCAACAAATATAGGTATGAGGAAGGGATTTACGTATTACATTTTTGTATTTTAGGGTATAACCCTAGGAGTGGAATAGCTGGGTCGAATGGGAGCTCAATTTCCAGTTTTTTAAGGAATCTCCATATCGTTTTCCATATAGGTTGTACTAGAGAGCATTCCCACCAGCAGTGGATAAGTGTTCCTTTCTCTCCACATCTCTGCCAGCACAGATTATTCTCATTCTTTGTGATGTGTGTCAATCTCTGTGGTGTGAGGTGGTATCTCATCATTGTTTTGATTTGCATCTCCCTGATGATTAATGATGAGGAGCATTTTTTCATGTGCCTTTTGGCCATTTGTATTTCTTTTTTAATCAAAGTGTATGTACATTTCTTCTCCCCATTTTTTGATGTGGTTAGATGTTTTTTTTTCTTGTAAAGTTCTTTCAATGCCCTGTATATTTTGGATATTAGCGTCTTATCTGATGGGTTATGGGTAAATAGTTTCTCCACTCGGTGAGTGACTCTTGTATCCTGGACACTATTTCTTTTGAGGTGCAGAAGCTTCTCAGTTTAATGTGTTCCCATCTGTTGATCTCTGATTACACTGGTTTGAAAAGTGCAGTTTCTTTGTGATGTGTGTCATTCTCTGTGGTGTGAGGTGGTACATCATAGTTGTTTGGATTTGCATCTCACTGATGATTAGTGATGTGGAGCACTTTTTCATGTGTCTTTAGGCCATTTGTATTTCTTCTTTGTCAAAGTTTCTGTCCATTTCTTCTCCCCATTTTTCGATGGGATTAAATGCTTTTTTCTTATAAGTTCTGTCAGTGCCTTGTATATTTTGGAAATTAGCCCCTTATCTGATGGGTATTGGGTGAATAGTTTCTCCCACTCAGTGGGAGGCTCTTGTATCCTGGGCGCTATTTCCTTTGAAGTGCAGAAGCTTCTTAGCTTAATATATTACCATCTGTTAATCTCTGCTTTCACCTGCTTGGACAGTGCATATTCCTCCTTGAATATGCTTATAGTCTCAATGTCCTGGAGTGTTTTGCCTACGTGTTGTTCTATGTATTTTATGGTTTCAGGTCTGATATCAAGGTCTTACATCCATTTGGATTTCATCTTCATACATGATGTTAGCTAGGGGTCTAAGTTCAATTTTTCCACGTGGCTAGCCAATTGTGCCAAAACCACTTGTTGAAGAGGCTTTCTTTGCTCCATTTAGGATTTCTTGCTCCTTTATCGAAAATTAGGCGACTGTATGTCTGGGGAACACTTTCTGAGTATTCAAGTCTATTCCACTGATCTGAGGGTCAGTCCTTATTCCAATACCATGCTGTTTTGATAACTATTGCTTTGTAGTAAAGTTTGAAATTGGGGAAAGTAATTCCTCCCATGTTCTTAGATCGGAAGAGC